>VYZQ01002154.1:13581-26809 GCA_013400655.1 Mystacornis crossleyi
GCAGCTAAAGGTGAATCCTTGAACACGGTTGTGGCTAAAGCTGTGGATCAAGGTAAAGGGACCCTCACATGTCAACAGAAAACCACCCCAGATGGCGGTTGTGCTGTGACGTGGATGCCATGAGAAGATTGTTCTTGTGGAAAAGTTCTATAGCTGAGCAAAAGAGACTTCTCTCACTCAATGGACTGACATAAGATTGTTATAGAGGGGCAAACTCGCTGAATTGCTTTTAAGTTTGTGTCTTTATATTACAGGTGGATGGAGGAGGTGCTGGAGAAAAAGGGGGGTTAATTTGCTTTAATTCCTTTTTATTCCACTTTACTTTTAGTTGTAGTAATAAACTTCATTATATTCTTTAAGTTTGGTGCCTGCTTTGTATTCCTCCCTGTTCTTATCTCACAGAAAAGGGGAAAATGCGAATCAAACCACTACATATGAGTAAGTCAATACCACTGTCAATTTTTCTCAATTATGAGGCCTTTACCCATGAGGAAGAAAGAAACATAACTACATCTCAAAACTGCTTCGCTCATGCTTCAGCCTGTTGTTGGCCAATTTATCTTTTTCAGCCACAGTTCTTAATGGCTTCTGGGGAAAGAGCTTATTTGAAGAATACATACTTCTAGTTTCGGAAGCAATTGTGAAAATAGCTTAGTAGGATTCTTATTAATAGGGATTCATTCTTTTATTGCTTCCTTAGGGTCAAGCATAACTCACCTATGTTGTTTTTTGCTGTTTAAGTCAGGTACTGAAACTGTAAGTGATGCTTTAGAAACCTGTATAAAACTTCTGTGCTGAATTAAGTGGCCAATGTCAGTTGCCATATAGAACTGAGTTACTGTTAGTTTTAGAAGACAGCAAGCTGTGCCTGCAGCCCGCTGATAATTTATGTTTTCACAGTCATATTTTTCACTAAAATAAATGCTTCTTTCCCTGCTATTTTGTGTGGAAAAAAAAGATTGATGGTATATATATGAATGTAGAGAACTGTCAAAATTAAATCAGGCACAGACCCCCATCCCTCCCAGGGGACAAAATGTAAAACAGAGACTTCTGAAACCACTTGCCCTTTAGAAAATGAGGCCACATGCACCAACTAAAGTTTGACTTGCTTTCCTGACACAATCAGCTCAGCAGACACAAAGTCATGCCTTTGAAAAAAAAGTAGAAAAAAGCCCGTTTCTTCCTTTGCTACATTTATAATAAGTTTAAGCACAACTTGCCACAAGTTTAAAATGAAAAACCCAAAGTGAAGTCAGATTTTTGCGAAGTTCACACAATGTTCATTTGAAAATAGTAAAGTAAAAGTTTTGAGGTGCAAGTAAGAAAGATAGAGGCAACAGACTCTTACCCTACAGTGTAAAAATGGTACTTTAATGCTAATTAAAGCCTTGAATGAGGCTTTCAAGCAGCATGAAGAACTAATATACAATTAAAGCCAGGAGATAACACGTATTTTATATTCTATATTTACAAATCTGTAATTAGGGACTTCATTTTCCTCTCACACCTGCACGGGTAAGTTGAATTACTCTAGTATGAAACTGATTAGGCCAACATATGAGACCCTAGACAGACATTGTGTCTTAACAGCCATCCAAGAGCTAGAGATCTAGCTTAAGTTGGCAAATGAGGTTTTCATCCTAGGCCATCTAATTTTTGCTGAAAGATCGATGTCTTGGTTTTCATCCATGGGCCAGTTGAGTCTGGCCCAATGAATTACTACCCAATGCTTTGGTCTCAAATGTCTTCTGAGTGCCTTAAAATTGTGAATCAGGCATAAATCACCAGTGCACTTACTGCCTGCATGAGAGTGCAAACATCTAAGGTTAAGAGCTGTAAGAGGTTTTGCTACACCAGAACAACACTAACTCCAAAATACATCAGTGACTTCAGCTTAAGCCGTTTAAGATCGGAAAATATATGTACCACTGCCTGAATTTGGGACATTATCTGCATTTTTTCTCCACTGAAAGTGCCCAGCCTTGCACATACAAAAGCTGTTTGTGACAGGCAAAGATCACAGACTTCTCCTTGCATAGACTCAGTGTGGAGGTTTTGTCTTGTGAAGCAAAAGCTTTTATCAAAAAAGTTAGCTGAATTAATGGATTTTTCATAAGGGGCATATGGCAGAGAAATGCCACAGGGATGATGCATCCTCAAATCCAGTGAGATTCTCCTGAGCATCTCATCCATTTGCTGCTCTTCATCTTTCCAAGGCTGCCAAAATGTGCAAAACTAATCTAATTAACCTTAAACCATGGCTTTTGTTGAACAGAATGAAGAGGAAGAGAGCAACATGGAATTAACCTGTGCTTGGAGTGAGAGTAGAGACATTTTAGCATGCATGTATAATGCCTTTTAATTTTCAGAAAGCCGTGTGGCATATGAAGTATAACCAGGACATTTTCTCTAGAGCTGGCATTCTTGACTTGTTCCTGGTACCTCACCCTAAGAGTTATGCATCAGTCACGTACTTTATATCCTCCTACTGACCTACTTGAAAATAGAAAATTGCAACAAAGCTGTCTAAATGCTTCAAAATTATCAGGTGAGCCTCACTGCAAAAGTTCCCAATTACTTACAGTGCGAAGAAGGTAACAAAGAATCAAGAAGGTATTTTTTACCACTAACAGAGCCCAACATAATCCAACACACTTCAGCTACCTACACAGGTATGTATTATAAAATATGTTCCATTTCCTGGACAGAGTCTCAACTGACAGTGCAAAAATCAACACCCTTGCTTTTTTCCCCCCTTTCATCAGGGTCTGCTGATGCTACAGTAGGACTGTAAGTTGACAGAAAGACATATTGTTAGCTTTTAAGTCTCATCTCATACCTCTCTTTCCCAACGCTGACTCTGGATCCCTCCGTGCCCAAATCCTTCAGTGCACACAGGAAGTGCCACGTTGGCTTTTCCTGTGCCAGGACAAAGCTAGCATAAGAAGGAAATGTCAGGAATGCCTATCTGGGGATGAACTGCATCTGTTACTAACCATTCATAAGGGAAAGCTGGCATATGAATTATGTATCTAAATAAAATGTGTGAGGACACAGGAGTGAGGAAATGGGCAAACTTCATGTGAGGTAGGGTTTTCTGCTCTGTTTTTTCACCCAGAGAAGATCAATACTGTAACAAACTTTGATTTTGTTTGTGCTGAACCCTGGGCAGCATCCCCTAACATCCTCATGAACGAAAGAATTAATAAATTAGTATTTTATTTAGTAAGCAGCAGGTAGAACCACACCTCTGACTTTAGAAAAGATGTTTTCCAATGCCTTAGCTTTGCTTGCTGAGCTGATGTTCCAGGCTGCACTGTCTGCCAGATTAGGCTACTTGATTTTGAACAATGAGATCCAGTCATGCAGTGAGGAGATTAACTTGCATCTGTTATAGCACCTTTTGAGACAACTCATTAAATCAGTATGACTGTGAAGTCGGGCACATCTGATGGCATTAATCTAATGTCTCATCCTGGCCCTGAGGTTATCAGTGGACAGCTGTAATTACAATTGATTGAAAAGACATTTTCACAGCGGAGTTTCTGTTTCCTGGAATTCAGACATTTCTGAATATTTTTCCTGGGTTGCCCAGTCCAGTCATTCCAAACTTATTATCTTCTAGCCGGCATATGCAGCTTTTTAGTAACTTGAAATCAAGGTATGAAATTGACAATATTCTGATGACAGGCAAGCTCTGAAGTTAAGCTTTGAAGACAAGCTCATATGGTCTTTTAATGGCACTGTATCTATCTTCTACAACCTTCTACATCCTCCCTATATGTTGGGGAATGTGGTGAGAAGCTCCTGCTTGGTTCACTGTCACTCCAACTGTGACACTGGACTGGTCGCCGTTTCTTGACGTCTTCCCTTTTCTCTTCCCTGATGGACTCCTCAGAGTCAGAGGACAGCTCAACCACTTCTGGTGTCCTCTCAGCTAACGGCTTAACATACCCAACAATGACACAATTGTCTGAGGAAGAGCCACTATCGTTTGAGTCAGCATTAGCCTGTAACTCAGTCTGCAGTTTGGTTCTTCGACTCCCTGTAGCAGAGTCCTCATCAGAACTTTCCGATGACTCCAGAGGAGAAGCTATGGTTGCACGAACCTCTTCTGAAATGGAGTAGGAAGGCCCAGGAGTTTCATCATCCCAGGGGGCCTGACCAAGACCAGGTACAGACAAACTAGTATCTGGCCCTTGTGAGTATGCCACATCTGGAGATATTGTAATAATTGATGAGTCTGAGTGGCTTCCTTCCTCATATGATGGTGCAGGACAGTCATAATTGGCATGTTGATCATATGCTTCTAAGTTAAAAGGACAACGAGCAAAACTGATGAATTCATGCAGGAAGTGTTCTGTCCGGTTCAGCAAAAACGGCTTCAAATCATCAGCAAAGGCCTGACTTTCCAGATCGTATCTAGTTACATTACTCATGATAATGTGCTGTACAATATTGATCAAAGATCCGTGGGCACCAAACAGGACCGTAAGTTCTCGCTTCAACCAAGGAACCAAGCGGTGAAGGCAAGCAGGGTTGCGGCGGAAGAACTCTGCCGAAATGTCTCGATATCGGCCACCATCCTGAATGCTGCGGATGCGCACTCCAGTGCGGTACAGAGCCCTGCGGAAGTTGATCATGTCCTCCTCCTGAATCTGTCGCAGAGATCTGCCCTCTGCGCTAGCCTTTCTCCTCGAGGCCAGCCTCCTGATCATCTGCTGAATCTCTCTGTGTTTGTGTCGCGCTGGTTCACTTGACAAGCCTTCAAACAACATCCCGTTATCTGGAGGGGACAGCATCCTTCGGGAAGGGGAACTGCGCGCACGGCGTTCCCTTGTTAAGGTAGTACGGTAACGAAATCTCCGGCCATCAGGACTAGCAAAAGAGCTGGTTTCTAAAGGGCTGAGTATGTACTCCTTAAAGTCATCTTCAGCACGAATTGTATGGAAAATGGAAAAAAAGGGCTGCTTGCAGAGGGGGCATTCTGCTTTGTTTTTTGACCATTCTTGGACACAGCGGAAGCAGAACCTATGCAAGCAGCGATCTAGATATGCAACATTGTCAAATCTATCCAGGCAGATGGGGCATTTGGAGTCGGGAGACGCATCTGTCGGCAGCTTACTGGTGCTGGCTTTTGGCGAAAAATTGCTGTCTTCTGCAAATCTCTCAGCTAACAGAAAGCACCAAGTATCTCCTACATTTTAAGACTACCATTTGGCTAGTCAGGTCATCCCTGCTGCAAAGCACCTTGGAGCGTGAGTCATATCCTGACCTGTGAAGGATGGGCTGAGTTTACTCACTGAGATAAGGAGTTTTTTCCAAGCAGATGCTGTGTGTGCATCTCCCATCCCTGTTCTTGGCTCTTAGCCAAAGAGTACCCACAGGGTCCCAACTTGCAGTAGAGATTAGAGGGTCTTCTTTTTTTCTTTTCTGTAGTTTCCTATCAGTATCAAGGACTGGTCCTAAGCAACCATCTCATCTTGATGTGAGCTGCAGGCAGCTGTTGGACGGCAGCATTGCTCTCTAATGTGTGAATGGGAATTGAATCAGAAACTTGGAAAGCAAATGTTAAGCTTCCACAACTGCTCCTTTAAGCCACTCAGTTCTCACAATCTAGTGAGCTACTTTACTTTTTAAAATAATCATGTTCTAAGGGGAAAAAAATAAAATAAAATTTGTTTCAAAAGAAAATTAATTATTATTGTCTAAGCAAAAACACAGACTCAGTCTCCTGGACATGAAAGGACCTATACAGTCTAAACCAGCATCATAATCAAAAAGACAAAGTATGTACACCATGCAGCCACTTACCAAAGGGACAGAATATTTGCAAAATTGCACGCTGCCCTTGAGAAGTTCTCTAAGTAACAATTGCAAAGGAAGATACAAAGAAATTCAGCATGATCTGCAGACTTTTATTTCTGGACATGGAATAGAATTTAATATTCCCTGGCAGAGGCTCTCATATGCAAAACCTTCAAGCTCTGAAATGCACTGTCTTCTACCAGAAAGGTGTACATCCTCCTGTCATTCCTCACAGTCCTGCAGGGATGCACATCCACTGGCCAATCAGTGTGCAAATTAGCAATCTGACGCCTTAAACATACTCAATGCCTGCCCTTTGGTTGGCTGATGGCAAAGAAGCAAGCTAAACTGGAAAGGTCAAGTGGAAATCAGTGAACAGAGTGAGCCATATTGCAGACACCAAGTAAAGCAGGCAATGAGTTCTCAAGCTATGTGAAAACTGGGTCAAAAGGGCCTGAAACAGAAACTGTTAAGCTAAGTGAGAAACCAAAGTTGTTATTTCAAAGATGGTCCATGCAGCAATACTGCTCTGTGGCCAGGATGTGCTTGGGTTTGGCTCTGCTCAAGACCAAAGGCAGTTTTGAACTGTAAGACAGCAGAGGTTGTACAAAGCAGATGCAAGCTGCATTGGGAGCAGCAGCCATGTACAGAAGCAGGAAGGTGAGCAGGAAAAAGCAAAACCACCAAACCTGATAAAGGGAAGAAATTATATCACATGCTTTCACAGACAGGCAAGACAGCATTGAAAACCTTCCACACTCACTAAATTACAAAATGTAATACATACAGAACTTTTAACCTTCCAAGGATTTCATGCATATTGTGCTCTTAGGTCCCAACATCTTAGCTTCCAGCCTGTCCACACAATGACTAAACCTAATCCCTCAAAAGAAGAGCAATAAAACCAGCAGTGACTCCAGCCTCCTCAGAGAAGGATGCTAGCAGGACAGTACTTACAAGGGTCCCTGTAATACCCTTTGGTAGGCATTTCAGAACTTATGAAGGTGTTGCTTTGTGATCCTGGGTAGCTTCTGGTCCTTCACTGCAATGTATTGAGAGCACACAACATTGAGTGTAGAAACAGGGAACCTTGGAAAACGAGATGCATGCCAGGTGTGAACATTGCTAAGACAACCTATACTTTCCCTGGTGGGATGAAGTCAGAAAAAGTATTCCAACCCAGGACTGCAGGAATTGGAGTAAGACAATAGCAGAATCCTACACTGAAAAATTTGCCTGGAAATTTGTACAGAAATACAAAGGGCACATTGGTTTTACTGAAAGTCTTATCCAGTTACCCCAAGATTATCTGTCCTTATGTCTTGGACCAAAACCAACCAACACTTGTGAACAGGGATTGAAGTGACATCCTACTGTAAGAGCAGCTTCTTATAAAGAGGATGAGCCAGGTCAAGCAGAGACCATAAGGGAGAGAATAACAAAGATAATTCACATCCTGTCTTGCTTCCATGACAGCTGATCCCTGCACACAGAAAGGCTTCTGGGGCTTCCTCCTTTGCTCCTTGTATGCAGTGGAAATGCTGCTTTTGTTGTATGCAACATCATTATGTTGCAGCTGGAGAAAGAAAAAAGAAAAATAAGCCCTTTTTGTACTTGCTTATAAATGGTCAGGTCATGAAAGAAATAAATTGCAATAAATTATGAGGTCCCACTCAAACTGCAGCTCTCTGTAAGCACAGAGTATTCCCAGGTAAGCAGCCACTTGCCCATTTAATTAATTTCAGGGTTTTTTAAAATTAAATATACTTTAGACATCTAAACAGCCAATATGGAACAGCCTGGTTTTGGGAGCCAGCATGTTCTGTAACCGTGGCAAGTTCTCAGTCAGCCAGTGCTGCAAGGCATGAAGTGCACATTTAAGTTATATAAGCAACTTTCACTAGAGAATATATAAAATGTCCAAATCTGGTAGTATGCCTTATGTTCCCCTGCTTCAGTGTTTGAAAGTTAAAAACTGCTGCAAAACCCCTAAAGGTTTTCAGTTACAAAGGTACAATCTACATGCTTTGAGCTTTGGATATTTGAGAAGCCTTTTAAGATGAAACTTGGTCATTTGAGAAGGTTTAAATATTTGATTTTTTATTTAATTAATTTGATTTTAGCATTCATGGAGTTTTGAAAGTTAGGTGTTCAGCTGGATTCCACAGTTTTAAGACTATTTTTTTTTTTTAATTCTGAGGTAAAATAACTTATCTTGACATTCACAAAAAGGCAGTTTACAAATATAATCACATGTGCTTTCCTTTACCATGGACATGAGATTAAACTGGCTGCCAGCAAAACAGCTGCTAAATGCTGAGAAGGTTTGCAATCAGCCTGCAATGTAAAAATTTACACCCCCTCCATCCAAACTTACATGGCATAATACTACATAAAGAGGTAACATGATCATTGAGCAGAAAGCTCAATGATCCACATGAAATAAATGCAGCAAATATTTGCTTACCCAGACACTAAATATGGCAAATACAACCTAGATTGAGACAAAAATGGAGAGTCCTTATTTTTCATATGATACAAACTATTACCATACCCTTGCTTAAAAAGCCATGTGAACAAGTTGAAGGTACAGTGTGGTGGAAGGAGAGCACAAGAACACTCGTGCTGTGCCACATCATAGTCATTGCATTGTAAGGGCAAGTTAGCTCATTTCTTGCAGCACTTGTGAAAGCAGGAGAAAAAATAGATGAGGGTGGGGCAAGAAGGGAATTTGAAATACAGAAACAGAGCAAAACCGCATTCTCTTCTTCAAGTTTCAAAGGCATCCTCATTTTAAAACGGAAAATGCAAGTTTATTTCTACCTTTTTAGATGTGATATTGTACAAATTTGTAATGGGCCCACGGTCTGAAGAGACACAACCTGGAGTCCAAGCCATCTCTGAAGCACCAGCAGAATAAAACTTGTGCAGCCAAGATCAGTACACAGCAGCAGGTCAGCCCCTCAGCTTGGTCTGAGGTGCCTGTACTTCAGAGACTGTTAAAATAGAAAGTGGCAGGTTTTCAAGAAAGCACCAGTATTCTGTAGTGCTGCAGGTTAATGATATTCTGTTAAAGCCATATGGATCAGTGTCATGCAGACACTAAGGAGGAAGAAGGGGACAGGGTGATGAAGAAAACCGAGACAAGAGAGTGGGAAAGCTGAGGAAGAGAAGGAGGGTAGCTGCATCTCCACTGGTCTCTGTGACTATTGCGCAGAGGCAGGAGGTCATCCTGAAAATGGCAATTTAATATGCCCACACCCTAGGCCCAGGTGGAAACACTGGTTCCAGTGTCTGCTCCCCACAGGAATTCCCTATCTGGCACAAGGTAAAAAGCAAATTAAGCTCTGGCTGAGCAGTCCATAATCTAAAACTAATCCCTCAGATACTCCTCTGGGCACTAGCCACCTTTTGTGCCTGATGCCAGACCCTGGGTAATGCAGCACCTTATATCCCTTCTCCTTGGCAGAGAAAGGCCCCGGCTGCTGCCTGTTCTGGGGTGGGTGCTGTGCCGGGAGGAGGCTGGCAGGCATAGCTTTGCAGCCCACCCTGAACCAGTGGCATATCCATATAGAGGCACCAGAGTCGGACAGCACTTCAGGTCAGGTGAGACACCTCTCTAAAAAGGTTTCGAGTTATGTGCAAAACTTTGTCATCACTTAAGCAGGCATCTAAGAATGAGGAGGATGGTCTGCGTACTGGTTTTGGCTGGGAAAGAGTCCACTTTCTTCACAATGCCATGCTTATCACATAAATCTGGGGGAAGAAGAAGGAAGGAGAGGAAGTTCAAAGTCATGCCATTTGTCTTCCCAAGTCATCCTTACACATGATGGGGTCCTGCTCTCTTGGAGATTAGTGAACACCTGGCTGCCTATGGGAAGCAATGAATTAATTCCTTGTTTTGCTTCTCAGTAAAAAATAAAGCACAAATGCAGCAATTTTATATCTGAGAACTGTTTATTGGTAAAGAAATGTAAGTGTTCCTACCAAAGGGGGATAGAAAAGAGAGCAGAGAGGGAAAAAGAGAGATGGAGAAAGAAACAGAAGACAGTGACAGATCATTACCTGTGTTGTAGTTCATTGCTTCTCTGTGTTAAGGCTCCTCCCAAGGCCTGATTTCCTGGGCATTTTTTCTTGGGCATCTGGGCATTTGCCCCACCAGCAAATGGGGGTCATTCGCAGCCTGATTGTGGAAGCTTTCTCTGCCCTGATCAGCTGTCAGGCAAAGTCACCCTGGGGATAGGGCTCCCCATTCATCACATGTACAGCCCCTAGAGTAATTTTTCACCTCATATGTAACACACATTGAGGCATAAATAAAAATCAAGTTGGTCTCTCTCACCATGGGTTTTTTCATTCTTACCCTTCCAGTTCTCTTTGCCATCCCATTCTGGAGAATGTCAATTTGCCCAATTACACGTGTGAAATGAAACCTGTTTTCCTAATGTTTTAACTTGTTCTTTACACTCCACACAACGTCTTGGAAGCCTATGGGCTTGGAGGAAGAAATGTTACAGGGTTGACAGCCTTTCCCCAGGAAGGACGTGTACTGAATGTGTCCACCTCCAGATTGAGCTCGCATGAAATGTGAGCTGGCTGACTCTGGTAGCACATGCAGGAAAGGCAGGCACATGCCACCTCCCTGTTGTAGCCCTTAGCCAGTGCTTCATGTCATGGTCAGAGGATGCCAATGTCACAATCGGAAGAGGGGTCTAGTACAATGACAGTTACCCCTGACAGCCATGCAGGAAGGAAGCTGTAAATTGGCACTGAGTGACACCTTGATAGACATCAGAGACAGACTGAAGTAGGACACCCGTCACTGCACAACCTCCTTCCCAGAGCTACTCCACCTGCCAACGCCAGCTGGACCCAGAAGCTGCCAGCTGAAATTCGATCCCTCAAGCAATGCAAGCTGAACTGAGCCCCTTGTGGACTGAAAGGCAAATGCATCCACCAGTGCAGATGAGACAGAAGCGGGGATTATCCCGTCTCACAGCCCTTCCACAAAAAAAATTTGTCCCCATTTTATCTTGAAGACCTGGATGTAGATGCTGGGAGTTGACACAACTGGAAATCATACAGCATGTCCAAAAGGATCCCTGAAGCTCAAACAGCAAAGCACATGGTAGAGAAACTGTCCCCTTCTGATCCTTGTCATATTCAGCTTTCTTTTCATGAGACTCTCTCTCATGGTAGCTCTGCTGCTGTTAGCTGCTGCTCCAGCAGGGCAGATGTCCCTCCAAGAAGATGGTGCAGCCAGGGGTTACCTTTGGGCCTCACACTGCTTTTGAGCTGAACTACAGAAGCAAGACGCCTTTGGTTTCAACCCTGGTGTTGCAACATCATCACTACCACAATGATTTTGACAGGGGCAAGATTTCTGAAGCTGGACAAGGCCTGGAAAGTCCTCTATTCAGAAGCTCTGAGACTCTGATGTGACAGCTGGCTCCAGTCTGACAACAAGGGTCAGACACGAGCACTGCAGCTGATTTTACAAACCACAGGAGTCACACCAGATCATTAGAGCTAGGAACTAGTGAGCATCAAAGCAACATGCTCTTGATGCAATGATCAGACTGAGACCTAGTCAAAGAAACATGTTCAAAAGAAAAAGCAGAACAGGCACCACTGCGGCTATTTCCATCTCCACTTGCTCTCTGAGATTCTAAACTTTTCTTTCACTACAGATGGACATCAGCCAGCACAGGTGTCACAGACCTGTTAAGCAATCGGGAAGTAACTAATTACCTCAGTGGGGTGCACTCTCAGGTATTCAAAACAACGTGTGCCATGTGAGTACAGCCTGCCAGTCCACCTGGCACATCCCCTGCTCTGAGACCCTACCCACCTCTGGTAGTTCAAGATCCAGGAGTGAATTTAACCAGCAGGACAAAGAACGATGACCAAGATTAGCAGGTCTAGGAAGACCATGATAAAAGTATCTGTAAGCACTGTGCTTTTTCTTGGAGGACTGTAAGCACTGGAATCACTCAGGCACACCACATCGGAGTGGTGTGAGGGAATCAGCTCACACACCACTGAGATGTATTTGCCATTGGGGGGAAGTACAACAGCTGTTTAGCCATGTACAGTAGCAGCATATAACAGCTTTATGCTAAGAATGCCTGAATTAATTGGACCTTTGGGGGAATTGGGGAAGGTAAAGTGTAATTACTTGAGCTGGAATTTATCCAACCTGAAAAAAACCCCAGTTATTCCTGGAAAAAATTACTATGTGAACTTCCATAGTGAAATCCATTGTTCCAAAGGACCCAGAATGCTGGGTATGTCCTATTAAAAGCTATCCAGTGCTGTAAAGAAATTGGTTAAACAAACTTTTCAAATGTAAGATAATTACAAGGGGTTAATCTCATGCAAGCAGGTCTGATCAGTGAAAAATGCAAATAAACAATGTATACCAATTGACTTTATCAGAGCAGCAGAGCTCCTTACACTGATTTATAAATGCTGCATGCCTGGCTAAGGTGTAGTTGGTTTACAACATGAGAGAGTTATTTAAAATAAAATAAATAAGAATTATTTTTTTCATTCCTCTGGCCACCCTGAAGGCAGCTGTCATGTTGTGGATGCTCAGAAGCCTTTTGAGAAGTGACTTCAAGTTAATGTCAGACTGTGAGCTACTGAGCAGCCACAATTCTCTATCATTCAGCAACGTTTGCACCAGATATGATTGGTTTCTTATTTATATTGAGTTAGTTAAAGAAATATTACGGTAATGGATGAAATTAAGTTACTATTAGGCTAGTGAGTAATTTAACTACTACAAACCAGGCAAGTGAAGCAAGCTGAACTGATCATGCTTTTGTGTTTAGACAAAGAGAAATATGTCCAAACTCATCCTGAGACTTTTCAGTAGCAGAGTCTCTGCAGAGAACTCACCTGGAGCACATGGTACTTCAGTTACAGAGCTGTCTATGCAAACCTATGTAAACTACGAGCTGTCTGAGCTCCATGCATTGCTTGAGAGTCCATCAGCCGCCTGGCACGTGCCGACAGGACAGGCTGGTGCTGAACCTCCTGACAGAAGCCACCTATGATCTGATGCAGCTTGTGTGTTGCTGACCTAGAAGCCCTGGGGTTTTGTCATCTTGTTCAGAAATGGATGCAATGGCAGAGAGCATTCAGGGCATGCCCTCACTGGAGGAGGCTCTGCTGTTCAGGTAGCAAGAGGGCATCTTCCAGGACACAGTGTCCCACATCTAAGGAGAGTGGGACATTTTTATTATTAGAAAGCTATGATATATATTTGCAAGCTTCGACTGGCTCTTTTTACACTTGGTTTGTGGAACTAAAACTCCGATACTATTCCTACTGGCTTTTTTGTCACATGCTTTTGACAAACACAAACCTGACAATTAAAATCTTTATTTAACCAAAAAAAAAAAAAAAAAAA
>VYZQ01002154.1:27373-41369 GCA_013400655.1 Mystacornis crossleyi
ACTAATCAGGGAGAGTAATATTCTGGTCTTCTGAGGTTATTAGTAAAATTTCCATTAAATTTAACAGGATAAGGACAGGTCCTTTGATCACAGGGGATGAATCTGTTGAATAAATGTTGCTGAGGAATTTTTTATCCAGTCTTTTTCCCTCTGACTGATTATGTTTTGCAGGTAGCACCTGAATAGGAAATGTGGAAAAGATCCTGACAGGGATGCAGGATCAGAATGAATGCTAAAACATCACGAGAAGCTTTATTTGCTGAAAACAGCAACCCTGCAAAAAGCCATGGATAACATGGCAGCTGGTGGCTTCCCTTGGCAGTTTAGGGTGGGATGTAGTGCAGGAATTCACAACAGGAAAACCAGTGCCCTTACTAGAGACATAGGATCATGCTCTACAGTTTAAGCCCGAGGACTCCACGCCTCGTGGGCTGTTCCCAGTGTGTTTAACAGGAGACTGCATTATCCCTGAGGACAGCCTTGCCCCTGAAGGGAGCTAGGAGTATAGAAGAAACAGAGTGCAACGCCTTTGACCCAGGGCAAGAGAGTACCTAGGAATCAATGACACACATTTGGTGAGAGTCTGAGAATCAAAACTGCGCCGTCAGGTACAACATGCTGTTCAGTGTTACTGCTGGGGCTGAGCAAGCCTCTGCAAGGAAATATGGAGTGCGGTGGGTTGTGGTCACTTGGTGTTCAGGTGCAGCTCATCCACAAGACCTTGCCTTAATCTCATGGTCCCATAAACAATTTCTGCTTTGGAAAATTATCAGCAGATACCAGGTCAGCCTCAGAAGCCAGACAGACTTTCAGGTACTACAACATGCCCAAGTACCCCATCTGTTAACACATCAAAGCACAAAGGACATGGGAGTTTACACCCTGGGGCCTCTTACACATAGTATCNTGTTTTTAAACAAAAAAAAAAAAAAAAAAAAAAAAAAAGGAAAATTTCCAAAAAAATACTAAAAATTTTCTTGCTCATTCCCACATATTCACATACAGACTCGGTTGAGCACAGGACAATCTTTTCGATATTATGTGCCTATGGATAGCTGGAATTCATGGAATTCTGATATCAATGAATTACAGTTTTGTTTGTTTAGTGAAAGTTGGGTGTCCCATTTGACGCTTCATGCCTCAGATGTACATTTAAGAATTTAATCCAGTTAATACACACTTAAGCTTTTATCCAGTAAAAATCTCCCTGGGACATAAGGATTGACAAAGCTGATGACACTGTCCCAAAATTGGCTCTGAAGTGGCAGTGGGCAGCTGTTACACAACTCAATGCTGAAAGCTGATCTGGTTTCATCTGCAGGCAGCCATGGAATTGCCTGCCCTCCAAACATTTCAACAGAAAGAAAGAGGGATCCTAGCCAAAGGAAATGAGAAAGTGATAGGCAGAAAGAGTAGAATCAGCTCAAATGCCACAGAGGGTGATGGAATAAGTCTAAACACAGCCACAGATTTGCTCTCATAAGAGGCTTAGCACTGTCTTCCCAGGGCTAGCTTTCCCACAAGGGACCATTTTGTCTCACTCTAAAGATGACATGAAGTGTTTAAAGGCATTTCAGGAATACCAGAACAAATTCAGTGCTAACATGATGGGGGAAATAGCTTCCACCAGCAAAACATTTCATCTGCTAGCACAGTCATACTGCTGAATTTCATTCCTTTTCTCTAAGTACATTTGAGACACACTCCAGAAATAAAAATTTCAGGGGAAGACAGAGAATTTATCTCAACACCCCTCCACCAAGTCTCCTAGGAAAGAATAAAAAGCAGTGGAAGTTCAGTGCTGGGTTCTGCAGCACCAGTGGTTACAGGGACTAGAAATGCACAGCAGCAACCATGGAGGTAAACTTAGCTCAGCTTCATCTAGTAGGAGCCATTTTCCAAACTCAGGGCTAAATATATGATGATGAGAGAAATTGCTACAGCACACTTCTCTAACAGGACACCANGTTTAGGGTGGGATGTAGTGCAGGAATTCACAACAGGAAAACCAGTGCCCTTACTAGAGACATAGGATCATGCTCTACAGTTTAAGCCCGAGGACTCCACGCCTCGTGGGCTGTTCCCAGTGTGTTTAACAGGAGACTGCATTATCCCTGAGGACAGCCTTGCCCCTGAAGGGAGCTAGGAGTATAGAAGAAACAGAGTGCAACGCCTTTGACCCAGGGCAAGAGAGTACCTAGGAATCAATGACACACATTTGGTGAGAGTCTGAGAATCAAAACTGCGCCGTCAGGTACAACATGCTGTTCAGTGTTACTGCTGGGGCTGAGCAAGCCTCTGCAAGGAAATATGGAGTGCGGTGGGTTGTGGTCACTTGGTGTTCAGGTGCAGCTCATCCACAAGACCTTGCCTTAATCTCATGGTCCCATAAACAATTTCTGCTTTGGAAAATTATCAGCAGATACCAGGTCAGCCTCAGAAGCCAGACAGACTTTCAGGTACTACAACATGCCCAAGTACCCCATCTGTTAACACATCAAAGCACAAAGGACATGGGAGTTTACACCCTGGGGCCTCTTACACATAGTATCCTTAGAAACCACACAATATTCTTGGAAACACATATTTAATAGTAAATAAAAGAGTACAAAAAAATTACCATCTGATAGTTTCAAAAGGAATGACAACTGCAACTCATCCAGTTGCACCCAGCAGTTGACATGAGCACCCTGGTAGACAAAATTATTTTTCTGGCAGGCTGAGTTCTGCCAAGGGAGTAGCATGCCAGGTAGGAGTCAGCAGAGCAGTGCCAGTGACCTCAGGAAACCATCATGAAATGCTCAGAGGACCAGGCAGAAAAGGACAGCAGTACAAATTTCATCAATGTGACACAGGCTACTCCTCAGGAAAAAAAAAAGCTGTAGAAGCCCCCTGGGGTCCTTGGAGGCTTTTGGCAGGAAGAAATACAAGCTGATAGCACTGAGCCAGTATTCACCTGTGAGGAAGCTGGCCCTGTGAGTCAAGAGCACGTTCTGTCACACAGCTATAGCAGAAGCATCTGCTGGGGGAAGTGCACAGTGTGCATTTCAGAGGCAATTGCATTCAGTCCTTGCTGCCTTCTGGCTGTCAGCACTCAGCTTCAACAGAACTGCTGGGCACTGCAGCTACCCTGTGCTCCATGGTGCCTTCACTCTCGGGAAGCAGGTCACCAGCATCCCAGCATTCAGCCATGGGGGAAATCATCAACAGCCTGAAGGATTAGGAGGCAGAGGGCAGATAGCTACATCAAATGAAGTCACACTTGATATTCAGTGCAGCTACTTGCATCTAAAAAGGGTCAGACAGGACTGGGAAAGAAGTGTTTACACACCGCCAGCCTGAAACAAGGGATAAAAATCATAATGTGTGTGGCTTTCTGTAGCCTCTACAGCCTAGCTCTCTGTTGCCATGAAACAGGGGAAATGTTCCAAATTCTGGTCACATAGAATTTCTGGGAGTGAGGGAGAGTGAAGCAAGAATTACAAACAGTTAGGTGCTGAGAAATGCAAACTGATAACCCCACTAATGTTTTTAGTTTCCACTTCTTATATGTTAGCCTAGACAAGAATCTAGGGATTATAGCTTGGGAGAGCATTTTAGAAAGAAAAGCATGGAAACACTCCTCTTCATCAACAAACAATGGTATCTGTGTGCCTCTGAACAGGTGGCTCTGAGCGGATGACTTGCAGGGAGGCATTCTCAGTTTAAGCAGTTTCTCCAGTGAAATTATGTATCCAAATCCAAAAGCCGACTTCAACCAAACTCGGAAGCAAATTTAATCCCTGAAGCTTAAACCTAAATTTCTGATGGTGTTCGAAAACAGGGAACTGGTTAGTATCCTCCTAGGAAAAAAGAAAATATATTAGATTTCAAATATTCATTTCAAAGAGACCTTTCCAATTAATTCTACTGAAAACAAAAAACCTGATCTCAGTCATGTGGAGAATTGTACTCTGCTGAAAATTATGCAGAGTATTTAGTTGCTGCTGTGGCACCACCCTATCCCCCTGGCAAGGCCTTTCAGCTCATGTTCTTTGCTCTCCTTCCCTGTCCAGAGCCCTAGTCTTCTTTCCAAGCTGTGCAATCATATGCTATGTAAGGTCCAATCTGCCATCTTTGCTGTCATCCACTCACTCTTAATTTGGAGTCATATATTTCACCCTCACAACTACAACTGGTAAACATGAGACAGTGCAGAGACAGTAAGGGAAGGTAAAATCCTCCTGCATTTTCCCATTAGGACAGATTGTGTGGAGAAAACCAAGTTGCTTCTGGGTTCATTTTCAGCCCATGTCCCTGCTTTGGTCTAGACTACATCTGGCACTTCTGCAGGTTCCTAAAGGCAAACCATGTTTGTGCAGTTCTTAGGTAGGGTCAAGCTTAACATTTGAAAGTTAAGGTACAAAGGAAGGATGCTCTTTCCTGACATTTGAGGGATGTAGGGCTCTTTTTTGATTCTCTTGGGCTTTGTGGGAGATCTTGTGAAAGCCTTGGATTTGCACATATATCAGTGTTTTCCACAGTCATAGATGCAGGGATCCTTGCGCTGGCAGGAAGTTTGGTTCCTCAGTCATCACTTAGATGCTGAAACAGACAACGCTGATAATGGGGTGCACTTAGCACTCTTGGTGCTCGGTCTGCAAGCTCCTCACATGACTCTGATGGGCAAATCACATACAGGGGCATTAATCGGTTCCTAAGAACCAGCACTTACAAGGTCACCTTCAGTTTCCAAAACTTCTGGACTTAGGTTAAGGTAACATCTGAGAACAAACACCATGACACAAAATATCAGAAGGAAGCATATGTTTTGCCTTGATAAAATTAGTGCACTCTTTGGCAAAATTGTCTTGACTTTTGGTGGCTGGGAACTCAAAATGTCTATTCAAGTTTATGCTGTTTGCCACACAAATTAATCTAATGAGTTGCCTGTGAAATAAACCATTAGAAAAGCCCTTGTTAAATTACATCAAAGTAAATGGTTATCTAAAATAGACGCCACAGAGAGGTTCTTAATTAGTCTGTTGTCAGCTGGGACTGGAAATGCTTGTGGCAGCATGAGGCTAAATAATTACTCATCCTGCCACATTGCAGCTTCCTGTCAAAGCACAAGGTACAATTCAAACACACCAATGGCTGGTTGCTCCTTTTCAGAGACCGTAACAGCAGCAGAGGAGGGTTCCGGATTGGCCTGTGCTCACTTTCCATAGGGAGCTGGGTTGAGGGGGTGTCCAAGCCAGGTGACCGTGCCTGGGATAAGCTGTTTGTCTAGATGAGGAGTCTCTGATGCCCATATTCTCATATTCTATTGCTTCAGCTGATCATTGCTTCCTGGATGGAAAAGGAAAAGGAGTCTTGTGAGGAAGGCATTTGGAATCAGCTGGAAGCCCTAAGGATGTGCTTACCCAAGGGCCTTTATCCTGTGTCAGGGTGACACTGCACAGGTTGTGCCCATCGGCTTGTGGTGCAGCAGTCAGGGAAGTGGGAAGCACGCTGGCTTCTCCTTTAGCAGTGTCTTCACCGGCAGGTCTTGGGGCTAGACCTCTGACAGCTGGCCCGCTGTAACAGGGCTTCCAGGAGTAGGCCAGCTGAAGAGACAATGCCCACACACCCTGGTGACCCAAAATGCAGTCAGAGTCTGAGGAGCCACTTGCACTTTTGCAGGAAGAAGCAAAAAGAAAAAAGTTACAAAATTTCTATTACCATGTCTTCTTTACCACAATGCCAATGAAAAATGTATTCTTTGGTGGAGGTGATTTAAACAGTTTTGCACATGCTTTGGACAGTGTTTCACAGCAACCTGCAGAGCAAGAAAGGAACCTGCTGCGTGGCCTTCTTTGTAGGCTGGAGATCCCTTGACAGAGGACATAGGGCACCTGATGCCTGATACTGGATATACAGATGGAGTCTCAACCAGGGAATGGCTGGTGATGGGCTGTGAAGTGGCAGCCATCATAAACACATTGGGTAAATATTCGCTGGGATCCTCTAAATCCAGTATCTCTGGGATGTGGTAAGGAACATCCCTGCTCAAATGAAGCTGCCCCAAGTGGCCTGCGCTGTCTCTGCTCCAGGTAGAATGCAGGGGAAATGAGGGTGGGTAGAGGAACAGGTCTGAGCCTGTGCTCAAGGTTGGTTTGCACCAACCCCTCATTCCTGTGGGATGGCTGGAGACCTTCACGCGCTCTGCTCCTCCTCTGCAACATATGTAGCTGTTTTTACGGCATCTTTCCCTGTTTCTTGAGACACAGGTCTGTTCAACAGAAAAGGAGTGAAAAGCAGTGTATTTACACCCACGCTTGCAATCAGAAGCCATTTGATATCCCCTGCTATCAGCATGCAAGGTTCTTACCAACTCTAAGTGTTGCAAGCACTCCAAGTGTACAGGATTAAAAACTTTATTACACCCCTGCATGAAATGCCTTTGAAACACAAGAACACCTTACTTACTACACTGAAAGGTGTGTAATGCTGGCAAAGCCCTCCCCCATCAGTGTCCTTCACCCTTCGTGGTTACACACCTCCTCACGTAGTAAACACCAGGATCTGGTCTATACCTAAAGCACTCACAGAGCTGTGCTCCCAGCACAATGAACACACAACCCCTCCTTTAACTACTGCTCCCTGACACAGTACAGTACCATGACTCACTCATGGTTGTTGTCATCTCGCCATCTGCGATGGCTCAGTTACATAATGCACACTTATGGGTGCAGCCTATGGGGAAAGGGAACAAGTCCGCAGAAAGGAAATATTACCATCTGTGCAGCTGTCCCCAAAAGCTGCTCAGTTAGTCGGTAGGGCACTAAGATTAATCAAGTACACATTTAGCCATTCCTATGAGTGATGTCTGTACAAGTCAGTTCTTAACTTTTTGACAGTGGTGGCATGCGAGGGCCATGGTGATGCACATGCATTTTTCCTTGGACAGCAGAACATCTGATTTTTCCCCACTCCATCACAGAGACCTTGACACTACTATCACTTCCTACCCATTCATTTCACTATCCATGGAGGAAAACAGCAAGATATTCCTAACAACCATTTCTGCATATTCTTCCTCACAATTACTCATGAAGAGTACCTGTGGGTACAAACTCAAACAGTGTTTCCTCTGAAGGCAGTCTTCAGCAGAATTTTCAGTGTTGAAAGGAAGCCTGGACTGGCTTCTGTCACTCCCTGACCTCGATCTCTGGTGTACCCAAAAGCCAAATTAAAAAAAAGGAAATTTCACAGTGTGTATATACTTTGGTCAGATCCCCAGCTGCTCTTATTGCTAGGTATCAATCACTGGGACAGCAGAGCTGACAGATACCTATCTCATAGCTCACCACTCTCTCCTGGGTCTTTAGAGAAACCCTGAAAGCTCTTCACAGTGGCCATCAGCAGCAACTAGCTGGGCTGAGGTGAAGTGTCCCCCGAGGAGCGTATGTGGCCCCAGAGCTGCTGGAGGGCATGGGTTGAGAAACCTCCTCTCAGATACTTGGCTTGCAGGGTGGCAGAGGGTGAAGTAGCAGGTACTTCCCAAAGGCAGCAAGAACGGGGGCTGCCAGGGAAATGCCCAAGAGTGAGGAGCTACCATGGGACTGCAACAAGCTACTCCTGGTGCCTCCAGCTATGTGATGGCTGATGATCTGCTGGAGCAGATAGTGGAGGGAAGACATCACCCCTTGACAAGTATTGAACAGGCTGCCTCCTGAAAAAAAGTGCATTTCATGTTATTCAAGAACACAGATGTCCTGTGACTTATGTGCACACTTTGTGCCCCACTACACACTTTCCCCCAGAGAATTCCTGGTGTATCATGCAGATTTCACACCCTTCAAAGAGAGCTGCTTGCATCCCCATCTCCAGTAAAAAATGCTTTGCCTACCTCTCTCCAGTGCCCCTGCACACAGTGATGAGAGACTGCTCAGCCTGCGCGTGCACATATGCTCACACTCATCCATCATTTTCTGTGCCATAAAAGAATCGCAGAATGGTGCGTGTTGGAAGAAACCTCTAATCAAGCAGGGTCATCTACAGCAGGTTGCCCAGGACCATGTCCAGATGACTTTTGACTATTTCCAAGGATGGGGACTGCACCACCTCTCTGGGCAGCCTGCCCTAGAGTTTGGTCATCCTCAGAACAAAAAAGTGTATCCTGAAGTTCAGAGGGAACCTCCCATGTTTCAGTTTGTGCCCACTGCCTCTGGTCCTGTTACTGGGCACCACTGGAAGGAGCTCTGCTCTGTCCTCTTTGTGACCCCCCTGCATGCACTCACAGACATTGATGAGATCCCTCTGAGCCTTCTCCTCTTCAGGCTGAACAGGCCCAGCTCCCTCAGCCTTTCCTCACAGCAGAGGTGCTCCAGTCCCTGAGTTGTCTTAATGATCTTTCCCTTGAAGGGTCCACTGAAGAATGCATTCTCTGCCATATGTTCATGGCTCTACTGTACCAAGGAGCACAGAATTGGACAAAATACTCTAGGGACATCCTCACTAGCTCTGAGTAAAGGAGCAGGATCACCTCCCAGCTGGCTGGCAATACTCCTCCTAATGCAGCACAGGACATCATTCACCTTCTTTGCCACAAAGGCATACTGCTGGCTTATGTTCAACTTGGTGCCCACCAGGATGCCCAGGTCCTGTTCTATCAAGCTGCTTTTCAGCTGGGCAGTACCTAGCATATGTATTTACCCCTTGTAGCATATGTATTTACCCCTTGTACAGTATTTGGCATTTCCCCTTGCTGAATTTCATTAGGTTCCTGTCAGCCCATTTCTCAAGGCTGTTGACATCCCTGTGGATAGCAACATGACCCTCTGATATCAGCTGCTCCTCCTAGTTTTATGTTCTCTGAAAAATTCCTGACTGTGCGCTCTGCCTCATCATCCAGATCATTGATGAAGACTGTTGAAGGACCCAGTACTGACCCCCGGGGTACGCTACTAGTCACCAGCATCCAACTAGATGTTGTGCCACTAATCATCAGCAGTCGGGTCTGCCCATTTGAGCAATTTTCAGTCCAGCTCACTGTCTGCTCACCCAAGCCATGAAACAACTGCCTGTCTAGGAGGATCTTATGGCAGACAGTGTCAAAGGCCTTACTGAAGTCCAAGTAGACAGGACTCACTCTCCTGTCATCTACCAGGCCAGCCATTTCACTGTAGGCTATCAGGCTGATCAAGCATGACTTCCTCCTTTGTGAATCCACGTTGACTGCTCCTGATTATTTTCTTGTCCTTCACATGCCTGGAAATGTTTTCCAAGATTAGCTGCTACGTCTTTGCAAAGGTGCAGATGTGGCATAAAGTAATCACAGGCCAGGCAATCAGGACAGTTATGACAAAGATTTCATTGCTTCTTTCATATTCACAGCATAGGATGATTTTTTTTTTTAAAGACATATTTGCATTGTTTAAATGAGCTGTAGACTTTAATGATATCCATCCCCATTTAAATTTGCTTCAAGTTTAATTGGCTTGGGAAGTTCCAGTCTTCTGGACCCTGCAAGGAACATGCATAGCCTTTTGATCAGTTCCCTTAGTTTTATACTAAATTTTCCAAAACAAACAGGAAGGATGCCAGCAAGTTTCACAGAAAGAATTAGTCATTGCACGTACCCTAATACATGGTCATTTCTACATGATTATGCTTGAAACTGCTTTGAAAGTGTTTCAGCATATCAAAAATTATTACCTTCTTCTGCACAGGCAGGTCAAGACAACCTGTTTTCCCTTCCTCTTTCTCCACAGACAAGCAACTCAATTAGAGACCCCCTTTAAGAAGTGTTTGCTAAGTTCTCTGGGACAAAGCAAGCCACCCATTATTCACTGTTGTGCATAATACACAGTACTTGTGGGTAACTCCCCTGAGTTCACTGCATCTTTTGTGAACGATTTTCGATAGAAGAAATAAAGTATATTTAATCAGAAGCTTCCCAAAGGGAAAGAGTACATCAGGCAGAGCGATGCAGATGGACAAAGTTCCCAGTGAATTATATCGGCTAATTTATTGCCTGATGCCGTGACTCATACAGCAGCCTGTACCTCTTCCACAGCAATCCTGCTAAGTCCCCGAGGTCACCTCAAGACGGATGCATGACTCACTGCCAGGGTTTCTGAATCCCACTCCTGGTGTGATGGCTCAGAGACAAAACACAAGCCCTTCAGGCATCTGTTATTTCCCTTTTGCCCCTTGTTTATTGATCAGATGCTCTCATCAGCAGAGTCCTTCCACATCCGGCCAATTGGCCAGCAAGCAGCAGTCAAGCACAAATGACTGTCTACAAAGAGCAAGACCCAGGGGCTTGAGTGAGCAGAGTCCAAAAATCCTCCCTCAGGTGAACTTCTTGTGCTTGAGGACATGGAGACACAACTGCCTGGGTCTTTGAGAGCAGTCCAGAGGCATGGAAGAGGCATCAGAAGTAGCCACCAAAGACTCCCTAAGAAATATAAATAAGGTAATTATGGTACGTGAAGCTGGGTAAACAATAAGAATTTTCAAATAGAGGGGAAAAAAAAACCCCTCTTAACTGAGGTATATGAGGATCACAGCACATAGTTGCATATTACAAAGAAATTGTCAAGTATTTCCTTTTGTGTATGTTGCCAAGAAAACACAATGTACAAAAAGGCCTGGAGATGGATGTTGCGCATTCAGCATCCACTTTCAGCAAGGAGTACTTGCTGCAGACAGGAAGGACTTTTGTGAAGCAGCTCTTGAGCAGGTTTGAAGTGCCTGCCAGTGACCTCAGCAGAATGATTGACTGTCTCCTCAAGCTAATGGGTGGCTCAAATATGTGCACAAGTGCATTAGTGTAAAAGCTTGAAACTTGAGTATCCCAATCCACACAGAACTTGCTAGCAAAACAAGCTCTGTGTTCCATATCCAAATTCTAGATAGGACTTACATGATCCCATACTCAGAAACAGTATCAAGTTTTAGCATTGCCACAGAGCTTGGAAGGTGAAAATGAGAGTCTAATTTTACCTATGATGTTATTAAGGGCTTGTGAAGTCCTTGCATGGTATGGCTGAGATCTTATAGATAAGCCAGCTGTCAATTGTAGTGTATTAATTCAAAACTCCATCTTCCAGATCTTTCAACGTTAAGATAGTAAAAAATATGGCATACACACTTTTCCATGGATTTTCCAGTACTGCTTGGTCACAGTAAGGCTTTGCTCTTGCAAAAGCAGACAATCATACCTGCAAAAGAGCAGGTTCAGAGGAGGGTTTAAGAAAGAAGTACCAAGAAATATTACCTGTCATTCAAGTGGTACTCTTTTCACCACATCCATCTCGGTCCATCCTTTTCTGATCTCTATCCTCAAACTTACATAAAAAAACCAAAAAGAATGTAGTATCTAAAGCTGCTTATCCAAAGAGCTGTTTTGGTTGCTTCATGGTAATTAAGAAAGGTTAAAGAAAACATACTCCTTTGATGACACGACTAGAAAGCTGGTAACAATGGGTGAGAGAAGGCTGATATACTCAGCAACCTTTTTTCACTGTCAGTCTCTCTTACCACACCTCTGGAGTGGATGGACAGCAAGGTGGGGGTTGGGTGAGAAAAGTGCTTCCTTCCTTAAGAGATCATGTCCATGATCACCTGAGGAACCAGAACATATATCTCTGTGGGATCCACTGAGATGCATCCAGAAAATCCTGAGAGAACTGGCTGATATAGTTGCCAAATCACTCTCCACCATATTTGCAAAGACATGGTAGTCAAGAGAAATCCCCAGCGACTGGAAATAGAGAGTGAATAGAGTGACTACATCAGTGGACAAGGGAAGGGCTGTGAATGTCATTTATCTTCTGTAAAGCCTTTGACATGGTCCCTCACAGCATCCTGCTCTTTAAATTGGAGAGAGACAGATTTGATGAGTGGACTGTTAGATGGGTAAAGAACTGGTTGCACTATTGCATCCAGAGGGTAGTGGTCAACAGCTCAGAGTCCCAATGGGCATCAGTGACAAGGGATATCCCTCAGGGGTACATATTGGCTCCAGCGTTATTTAATATCTCATTAATAACGTAGATGAAGGGATCACATGCACCCTCCGCAAATTTGCAGATCTTGTCCCAAGGCAGATCCTTCAGGGACACCATCTATAACCAATCTACATATGAATACTGAGCCACTGACCACTACCCTCTGGATGTGACTGTTCAACCAATTCCTTACCCACTGAACAGTCCAGCCATTAAATCCTTCTCTAGACAATTTAGAGAGCACTGGGTAGCTTTTGATAGGAAATGTCAGTCCAGGGAGGCTGAGAGATCAGTAGTTCCCAGAGCTGTCTTCCCTACTTTTTTTAAAGATGGGACCAATATTTCTGCTCTTCTAGTCACCTGAGAGCCCACCTGACTGCCAGGACTTTTCAAGTACCATGGAGAGTGGCTTGGCAACTATGTCAGCTAACTCCCTTGAGACTCTGGGATGCATCTGTCATGGTTTAACTCCAGCCAGCAGCCAAGCCCTAGCAGCTACTCGCTCACCCTCCCACCACTGGAATTGGAGAGAGAATCAGAAGGGTAAAAGGCAGAAAAGTCACAGGTTGAGATAAAGATAGTTTAATAGAGACACTAAAATACACACACACAAGTAAAGCAAAACAAGGAATTCATTCACTGCTTCCCATGGGCAGGCAGGTGTTCAGCCATCTCCAGGAGAGCAGGGCCCTATCACACCTGACAGTCACCTGAGCAAACATCATCACCCCAAATGTCCCACCTTTCCTCCTTCTTGCCCCCATTTTACATATTGAGCATGATGTTATAGGGTCTGGAATATCCTTTTGGTCAGTTTGGCTCACCTGTCCCAGCTGTGTCTCCTCCCAACTTCCCAGGCACCCCCAAGATCCTCACCAGAGCGGCAGTGCAGAAAGCAGAAAAGGCCTTGGCTCTGTGCAAGCCCTGCTCAGCAAAAACATCTCTCTGTTACCAACCCTATGTTCAGCACAAATTCAAAACATAGCCCCATACCAGACACAGTGAAGAAAATGAACTCTATCCCAGACAAAACCAGCACAGCATCTCATCAGACCCCATGGACATGTTCAGGTTCTTCAGGTGATCACAAACCCAATCTATGTGGTATCTATGTGATCTATGAGCACTTTTATTCCTTCAGTCCCCATCCTGCTGTCCATCCACTCAAGACAGGGGAAGAGAGGTTGCCATTGAAGACTGAGGTAAAAAAATTGTTGAGTACCTAATTTTTGTGTACAGCACCAGAACAGAAACATATTTCACCTCAAAGGAGTAATTTTTTTTTTTTTCTCTAGTTATGAACAGGATAGAAAATTCAACCATTTGCGCTGTTGCTCAGTTGTGTTAAGTGGCACTTGCTGATCTCTTGATTCCTAGCTTGGAAAGACAATTTTAACAATTGTGGCATGCTTTCCTGGAACTGGGTGATTGTTTTCCCTTTCTATCCCCTCCTACTGGAAGCATACAATCCTGTCTTGAAATCACTCACAAAGGGACAAATTGAAGACATTTAGTTCCACCTTTGTCCTGACATTTTCTGTGTTTTTCTGTCCACTAACAGCTTTCTGTTCCAAAGTAGATGTTCACTCTTCCATTTCAGTAAGCCTGTCGCTTAAATTTGAAGGGCCATTTTTACTCCTGTTAGATATTCTGACGTACTTCAGCTCTTACAGCAATTTTCCCCTCCACTAATGCCACTACTATTTACATTTCTGTGTCCTTTTTCTATCTCTGAAGGACTGTTGATGAATACAGCTTCAGGTAATAGCTTTTCCCAGGCATCATAATTTGTTTTTCAACAAAAGAACAATTTCCAATTTTTTGAAAGACTATTCAAATGCACTAAGGGAGGTGAGGGAAGGTCAGGGAGCAGGAAGAGTGACTTCCATGGCATTAGTTACCAATGTACTCACAACTTCATAACTTACACTTTACAACATTTTAGTTATGTGGGACAGGCTTGCTGAAGGTTAATCACTTCCTTTCATCCAGCATCTAGCTGATAGATAAAAAAA
>VYZQ01002159.1:0-42893 GCA_013400655.1 Mystacornis crossleyi
ACACTGCATACATTTTTTACATAGAACTTTCAGCCTACCATGCAGGATGGACACTCTAGGGCCCCTCTCATCCCTGTGACCCCTCTCTGCACTCTGAACCCATCTCCTATGAATCATCAAGCACAGATCAGCTGAGGTGGGAAAGCCTTTACAGAGGTCAGCTAGTCCAATCCCCTGCTCAAAGTAGGGTCACCTAGACTGGGTTACTTAGAACCATGCCTGGGTTGGTTTTGAATATCTCCAAGGATGGAGACTCCACAACCTCTCTGGGCAGTGGAGTTTCAGTACTCAGTCATTATCACAGTAAAAAAAATTTCTTCTCACATTTAAATGGAATTTCATGTTTCATTTTGTGCCCATTGATTCTTGTCCCATCACTAGGACACCGCTGAGAAAAGCCTGGGTCCATCTCCTTTACTCCCTTCATCGTATATACATTGAATAAATCCCCCTTCTCAAACTCGAGCTGAACAGTCCCAGCTCTCTCTGCCTTTCCCCATACCTCAGACACTCCAAGCACTTAATCATCTTCACGGTCCTTAATTAGACTTGCTCCAGTTTATCCAGTATGTCTCTCTTGTACTGGGGAGCCAGAACCAGACACAGCACTCCAGGTGCCTGCCAAGTCTGAGCAGGAGGGAGGGATCACCTTCCCTGACCTCCTTTTGTGTAATGCTGCCTGGGATTTTAGTGCTGCCATCAGTAATTCTGGCATACCTCATGGAATGGCATCGGTATTCTCCTACCACCACTACAGACAGCTAGCCTGGTTGAACAGCCTTTCCCAAATACAAAATTTTGGATACTTACAGCAACTCTGATCTGACAGTGCCTTCAGAAGCTTTTCCTCCTCTGTCATTTACAGCTGCTAAGATCCCAATTTGTAATAAAGGTTTTGTTATTAGATAGCAAGTACCTGACCTTTCATTTTGTACCTTTAAATTTCAGTCCCTTTCAATTACTGCAGTTCTCAAGGTCACCCAGTTCTTTCAGCAGATAGTTTGAATATCTTACATTTGTCCAACACATAACCTTTCTCTTTGTAAGGTCTCATTACCTTTTAAAAGTCTCTCTAGTTAGAAAGCCTCTGAAGTATTACATTCTTTACTCATTTTCCTGCCCTTTTTAAAAACTTTTATTATTTCTCCTTTGTCCGTCATCTTACCTGTAGTTATGCACCACGGCAAAGCCCTCCATCTTCTTCTGACATCAAGAGGAACGCTTGGCACCCCCCATTAATTTTCCGTTCACCAAGAATGAGGTGTATGTACCTTGCAGCAGGAACAACCTAGGTAGGTACCACAGGTACTTCTAAACTACCAAACTAGATCAAACCAAACTTTCAATCTGAGCTGTTAAACCCACTTAAGAATCTTACTTGTGCTTATGGTGTACTGTAAGTTCAAAACTAAGGCAGGTAGCTGCTCCTTACGTCTGAAATACTAGTGTGGTTATATCAGTGTAAGATGTAGCATTTAGGATACATGCTGTGCTAGCCAGAGATCTTCACTGAGCTACAAATGATGACTGAGTGACTTTCTAAGGACTTACAAACAAATTAGAGCCTAAAACCTATATATACACAACTGAAAATGTTGTCTGCCATGGATGCAGCTGTGATTACTTTACTTCCTTTGAGAATCTCTTCAATTGATTTAGACATTAGTATGTAGGACATGTACAGGCCAAATTAAAAAAAAAATTGAACATTCTTAACAAATTTCTGGTCAGATTATTTACCAAATTTAAAGCCAATTGAAAACCTTCTAAAATCTTAATTATTTATAATTTAGTTCTTAGCCCTGGGCAATAATATGACCAGATATTGGATAACATGATAAACACCATATATGCTCTTTGGGAGTGGGGCCAAATGCAGGGAGAATTGTTAAAAGTTAACATTTTTAGAAATTGAGAAGAAATGGCATAGTCTTGGTCTACGTAGTTTGCACGTAAGGCTTAAAGCACTGCAGTATGGTTTTCTCTCCTTAAAGTTATTTGTAGCTCTGTGGTCAACATAAGGAAATCATCTTTCATGACGTAGTTGATAGATATATTTTTTTCTCGAATTTTCCATCTTTAGATTTTGTTTGAAAACCTGAAAAGCCTTTAACTCAAAAACACATTGAAGTATCAGTGTATGAAAACACATTTGAGTTCCAAACAGTTATCAATAACCAGGAAGTAAATCAAGACTTCTAAATTAAAATTGAAAGATATTAGTCTTGAGAGTCTTTTTAGGGAAAAAAAAATATGAAGGGCAGCATTTGCTTAGTTCTATGAAACCTGAAGACAGACACATTTTCAAGCACTTGGGAACCGCATAGACTGTCCACACTGAAAACAATAGCTCTGTTCCCCCTGCACGAAAACCCATCCTACTTTGCTTTTTAGGTAACATTTCTGATTTTATGAGTACTCAGAGAATAAAAGCAGAAAAAAGATGATGCCCTGTTAATTATTTTAGAAGGAACCCTACACAATCAAGCAGCCTGTGAGCGTTAAACACTATCAGCAGTTAGCAGGTGGCCAAGGGGCGGAGGCGAAGGGCTGGCTGACGATTGTCTCTGCTCCACAGGGACTGGCCACCAGAGACCCTCCATTAACTTCTACACTAGCAAAAGTGATTAAACATGCAAGACATGGTGAAATGAGGAGCAGGTAAAGCTGCTCTTGTGGCAGCACGTTCAGCACAGCCAGGCAGTAGCACACAGCTTGCCCGAGGTTGGGAGCAAAGAACACACCCAGCCTGTCAGTGCAGCCCAGGGCAGCGGAAGGAGGGTGCCACTGGAGACCAAACCAGAGGTGAAGAGACTGAAGGCAGCATAGGAAACTAACCGAGGGAAAGTAAGGGAGGAAGAGTGCTCAGAGACCCTCCTGATCTGAGAGAAGACCTTCCTGGAAAGTCTTTGGAAAGGCCACCTTTGGGGAGGAAACAACTAAACAAACAAAACCAAACCAAAGGAAAAAAGAATAAATTAATTTGAAATTATGTGATCACCTCGGTCAACACCCACACCTGCACTGCCCCAGCACCAGGAACATTGCAGATAGTCCCATTCACAGCAAGCGGGAGGTATGGGAGGTTGGTTGCTGCCAGTAAAGGGAAAAACAGGGTCTTGCATTTATCTTGACACGTCTTGAGATGAGAATGTACTTACGGGCTGCCGCCATCCAGCAGCTGACACACACAAACATGATCACGAGTAATTTATGGTGATTGTGTTTTTCAGATTTTTTTTTTTTGTACACACAGACTCACAGAATGGGCAAGGCTGGAAGGGACAACAGTGGGCTTATCTGGTCCAACATCCCTGTTCAAGCAAGGTCATCATAAAGTACATTGCACAGGTTTGCATCCAAACTGCTCTTGATTATCTCCAGTGAGGGAAATTCCACAACTTCTCTGGGCAACCTGTTTCTGTGCTCAGTCACCCACACAGTGAAGAAGTTCCTCCTCATGTACAGGTGGAACTTCAGTGCATCAATCTCTACCCATTCCCTCTTGTCCCTATTGCTCGGCACCACTGGGAAGAGCCTGGCTCCATCTCTTGGCACCCACCCTTTAGATACTTACAGACATTGATGAGGTCCCCTCTCAGCCATCTCTTCTCAAGGCTGAGCAGCCCCAGCTCCCTCAGACTTTCCTTATAAGAGAGATGCTTCCGTCCCTTCATCATCTTTGTAACCTTCTGCTGGACCCGCTCCAGGAATTCCATGTCTCTCTTGTCCTGAGGAGCCCAGAGCTGGACACAGCACTTCGGACAAGCTGACAAGAGGTGAGGTCACCTGGTGATGTTCTAGCAGCTAGCAGATAACAGTTCAATATGTAGAAAGCAGTCTTGGCCACCTTTCAGGAAAAGAAGGGCCAGATCCAACTCACGTGGAAGTGACAAAAATCCCAACTCCCTGAAAGAACTCAAAAAGGTCACTACTGGGGTAACAGTGTCAAACATGGAAAAGGCAGCCACCCTCATAGCAAATCTACATTATCACAAAAACAGCACTTCAGTGACTGGCTTCACAAAGAGCTGCTGAAGCAAAATAGTTTCAGTAGGGAACAAATCCAAACAAAACAGAGCATATCATGCTTGGACCAAAGATGGATTATTTTCCTTTAACCATGGAAGCCAGAAGTTTGATAAACATGTGCACAACACCACAGAAATAATGATTGCAACAGGTATCAAACCTCCTGGGAATATCCTTTGGTGAAGTCTGGCTCCTTCACCAGCTAAATTTCAGTACATGATGTCTTAGTTACAAAACACCTATAAAAAGGAAAAAGAAAAATTATCTTGTAACAGATTCTTTCTCACATAATGTTAAAGAGGAGGGAGACCTGAAAACAGGGACACATGATATTATAACAGTCAGTAAAAGTCATGAGAGAAACATGAGATTATGACACAAGTGAAACTTCTAAGAAAATAGGTGTCATCAGGCCAATCTGCACAAGAACAAGCTCCCTGCAACGTTTATTAATTTGGGGATGGCAAAGCAGTTCCCTGTGGATAATGAGCAGAGCTAAAATTGATTTACTGACTTCAGAAAAAAAATTTTTTTAAGAAAACAATGGAGAGAAAAGATTATAAGGGAATTTTTATGCAAAAAACCCAACCCAGCAACAACAAAAGCCAACAATCAAACAAACAAAAAACCCCAAGAAGACACATACTTGTCTGGCCCTACATGAATTCAGAAAAGAGGACACATGTTTAGAAATTGCTGCATTTGTTTCAAAATGCAAGAGACGGACCTGCAAGGAGCTGCTGATAATTTGTGATACTCCTTATGGAGTTTGGTAGAAATTGGCAACTGATTTGCTTGAGCACAGCAAAGCTCTGTGCAATAATAGCTGATTATTACTGTCATTTTTTACCAAGTAATTCAGCTAAGCTTCACATTATCCAGCACAGTAGTGAATGACATAATACAATATTTGCCAAACCTCTGATGAGCTTGTTTTGAACACAGCACAAGACACAAGACACTTCCAAGATGGCAGAGGATCATGCTTCATACAGAAATTGCAATCTCTATCAAATGTATGCATGCCTAAGCAAAATTGGATGTAAAAAACCAAGAATCAGAGTACCAAAAGTGCCAGTCACAGGCTTCAAAGTCTTCACACATGCATGTTGAAGAGGCTCTTGAACTTCATTCATCTTCAATGGAACCAGCTGAGCTCAAGGCTATAGTGGGTACAGCCCCTTTCAGTTTTCCAAGGACCATGACTGTCCATTCAGAAACACTTAAATGTTGACTACAGCCCCAAATTCCACTTCTACAGAGCCACTGGACAATGTCAGCTTGGAGATCACCCACCCACACTCATATGCTGAAAATTCCATGACCAGACATGTCTTTATCATAGAAAGCACCCTCTACCACCTCCCAGTAAGTGAACAGATCAGTGAGAACAACCACAATATTAATTGCACAGGATGAAAATCACAGAATTGTAGAACGGTTTGGGTTGGAAGGGACTTTAAAGGTCATCTAGTTCCAACCCCCTCTGCCATGGACAGCAACACTTTCCACTAGACCAGGTCGTTCAGAGCCCCATCCAACCTGGCCTTGGATACTTCCAGAGATGGGTCATCCAGAACTTCTCTGGGCAACCTGTTCCAGTGCCTAACCACCCTCACAGTGAAGAATTTCTTCCTCATATCTAATCTAACCCTACCTTCTTTCAGTTTGAATCTATTACCCCTTGTCCTCTAGTCCTTTCAGTTTGAATCCATGTCCCCCTTGTCCTTTACATGCTCTTGTAAATAGCCTCTCTCCATCTTTCTTGTAGCCTTCCTTCAGGTACTGGAAGGCCACAGTTAGGTCACCCTGAAGTCCTGTCTTTTGCAAATGAAGCTGCAAAGTTAAAATCACCTTGTAGAATAATATTTTAGTTGCTGTTATATGGTCTCATGGACTGTGCTGTATCTGCAGAACTAATTCTAGATGAAGCTGATGTTGGCTGGAAGATTAGGAGTGTTTTCTCTTGAAATCTGGGTATATAAAGGCCAAAGTGAAGGCATAACAGCAAGCAGGCTTAAAGCCAGCACAGAGAGAAGACCCTGCTTACCAAATAGAGTATCCATGCAAGGACTAATCACCCCCTGATCAGGCTTTTCCCACAGCTCAGCATATGAGCATCTTAATGCACAGGTAAGTGTTATTGAGAAGCGCCTAGCACAAGTGCTGGCATTTGTCAGTGTTTCTTCTATTTTCTTTAACACAAGAAGAACCAGAAGTCAGTCATTTTCTGCCCTTCTCGCTCTACACCAGGTGTGATGTGAAAGCAGAGCAAGCAGCTTGCTTTATTTTGGTTACATAGCTATGAAAAGAGATTAGCTCAGTTGGTTAGAGCATGACGTTAATAATACATAGTTTGTGGGGATTCACTTTAAGGCTGGACTCTGTGATCTTTGTACGTCCCTTCCAACTCAGAATATTCTGTGACTCTGTGTTCCTTGTAACAAGCCCCCAGTTCTTTCAGAAGCATCAGGATCAAAATTGGTGTTGCTTTAAATGTGTGAATAAAGACCAGAAAAGACAAAGAAAATAAAAATTAACTATGGGAGAGGGCTATCTCTCAAAGCTCCCCCAAAGGGTGCACTATCCCTACATACATTTCAACTACAAACCCAAGTACAAACTCTAGTGAGTTTGTACGTCATGGAGATACCATAGAACCATGGACTCGTTTGAGTTGAGATCCTCTAGTCCAATCCTCCTGAAATGAGCAGGGACACCTTCCACTACAAGGTTTCTCAGGGCCATGCCCTACTCGACCTTGAATGTTTCCAGTGATGGGGCATACATCACCTCTCTAGGCAACCTGCTCCAGTATTCCACCACTCTCACTGTAAAAAGATTCTTCCTGACATCTAGTCTGAATATATCCTCCTTTATTTTAAAACCCCTTGTCCTACTGCTACAGGCACAGATAAAAAGCCTGTCCCCATTTTTCTTAAAAGCCCTGTTTAGGAACTGGAAGGCTGCTATGGGGTCTCCTCAGAGTTGTCTCTTCTCCAGGCTGAACAGCCCCAACTCTCTCTCAGCCTGTCTTCACTGGAAAGGTGCTCCAGCTCTCTGATCATCTTTGTGGCCTCCTCTAGACTCACTCCACATCCTTCCTGTGCTGGGACCCCAGAGCTGGATGCAGCACTGCAGGTGGGGTCTCAGCAGAGCAGAGCAGAGGGGCAGAATCCCCTCCCTGGCCCTGCTGCCCACGCTGCTTTGGATGCAGCCCAGGGCACCACTGGCTTGCTGGGCTGTGAGAGCACACTGACAGCTCACACCCAGTTTTATCATGTCATCACTGAGGTACAGCTTATCAGAGCCAAAACAGCTATTAAAAGGATTATGACACTATTTATTAATGAATGGGGGGCAAAAAAAGAAGATGAAAAAAGAAGCAATTTTTTTTTTTAAATACCTTCAAGTCACCCCAGAGTAGAGGTAAGCTGTCACACAAGCCTTTAAAAGCAACTTCATACATTCTTCAGTTTCAAAAGCAGGGCCTTCTTTTTAATCCATAGGCACAACAGCATAAGCAGTAGGGGAAGGAGAATTGTACCAAAACGAAGAGATATCCAGTGGCCCAAAGATGCTGCAGTCAAAAACCTCACAGAACTGCCAGCAGGGAGCCTGTCTCAAAAAGAACCTCCTTCCTGATGATGAGCAGTGGTAACTACATGTATTTATCAGGTTAATCCTCCTTCAATAACTGAGCATATATTGGGTAGGCATATACTTTATTAGAATGGCAAAGGCTTTCGCCTACCATAAACCAAAAATATAAACATGAATATGAAAGGCCATGAATTATGCACTCTGCTGTCATTGATCATCAAGCAGGGAGGAGAGCTTTAAAATTTACATTCAGGAATCAGCTCAAGTTACCAGAACACCTCAACATCACAAGCATCAAGTAGGAGTTGATCTCATAGCTGATCAAAAGCTGATTTGTTGCCTGCTTTTACAATAAATACTTGCAACATATCAAGCTGCCTGTGCACATTGCTCAGAAATCAGATACAAAGAATAGCTCTTCCATACCTATAGAAAAAAAAACCCTCTAAATTAACAAGTAAGTTTTGGGTTAATAAAAAAAAAATTATTCACATTTGCTGATAAAAAGATGGAAAGTTTGCTGCCAGCTGGTAGAGGTCTCAGTGCAGGAATCCTTGTAACATACCTGAACACCCACACAAAGCCATGCAGACCCTTGCTTGGATCCTCCTTTGTAAAGCAAAGAGCCAGGGTCTCATCTCTTGGGCCAACCATTGCTCTAGGACAGTGCTATCACCTATTTCTTTGTGCGTTCAGTTCAGTTAGCACCAGGAGGCTTCTCCGCTTCCCAGTGGAAACACGCAGTTACACAGAGGTAGCTGTTCATAAAGTAGAGGGAGGAGAAAAACCCAAATGTCATATATAGCCTTTCACTTTAGTCTTGTACCTGAAGACACAAGATTCCCCTCATGACTCCCCTGGGGTGTTCCCTACATGTAGCCACATGGTCCCCAGGGGCATCCACTGTGTTGACACTGGTCACACAACCAGTGCCCAGCTCCCTTCTCTCTCATCTCTGCAAACGACGATGAGGGAGGAAGCCTGTGAGCTTCCAAGCACTAAAGCATCCTGAAAAACCTGCTGACTTCACCGACAGCCATGGTCGTTTACTCAATAATTCACTAAATGCATCAGGTGGGCAACAGGACCATACATCAGCTCCAGCTGTCAGCTGCCTGCGCTGATTGTCCCCAGTGAGCTGCCAGGCTCCCGTGCTCCTTCTATACTTGTATCTGCAGGCTCTTGCGCAGGGTCAGTCTCAGACCTAAACGAGGGAACCATCAGTCACTTGAAAAGGAGCAAGGCTCTGACATTCACATAGAGACAGGCAATTTCAGTGAGCCAGCAACACAGACAGGACTGCCTGTGCCCGGATTATTTAGAGCTGAGAAGGGCCTGCCTGCCAGTCTTGCTGCTGGGCAGCAGCTGCCAACTCCTCACTCACACATGGGGCTCATTAGATGCAGGGTTTAGATGTAGATGTAATGACCCGATGTTTTTCACCTTTTTAAGCAGGCTGATCATTTTATATTTAAAGGTGAGATATATCTTTTATTTTATGCCTCTAATCTTTCAAGTATTTTTCTTCTCTACAACGGGAATCAGTGAGGACAACCAGAAGCTTGCCAGAGAGGCACTGCCCCAGACAGCATCGCAGCCCATGGAAGGGAAAGACATCAGGCCTCACTGCCCAGCACAGCGGCAGGAGAGACATGGTGCAGGAAGAGCCAAAGAATGGGAACTGCAGGGAGAACAGGCAGCTACTGCGACAGGGCAAATCACATTTCTTCTTGCATGCTCTGTGCAGATGCCAGACATCGCAGCTCTGCAGCTTATTGGCTTCTGCCTGTGATGAACAAGAAACCAAGCTTCCACAGGGCCCTGACAGGTCTTTTCCCAAATGATGCTCTACCCTCTTCTCTGTCCAGACTCTAGAAAAAGCAGGTGCAGACAGCCCTATGGTGGGTTTCAGGTAGAAGAGAAAAGGATGAATAACTGAGATGTCTCATTTCAGGGACCTGGCTGAATACACCTGTTAGAAAGGGAGGACTCATTCAGTTCATTCCTGTCATTGTGGGAGTGTTGAGTCAGAGGGAGGTGTGTGGGCTGAGGGGGTTTATGAGGGCGCTGCTTGCAGAGCTGTGAAGACAGCAGCCCGCCAGAAATACAGTGTCTATACATGGAAACTGTATATGGTGGAAGACATGACAACTACACTTGAAGTTATTAGTTAGAACAACAAAGAAGACAAAGGGCAAATAATGTGTTTGTCTATACTTCTGCCTACTGTGAATAAAACACTTCCATTTCTCACACCCCAACAGCAGAGCCCCCAGGGCTTCCACTCAGCTCCCCGCACCCTTCTGCAAAGCTCTGCTCCCCAGGCCCAGCCCGGAGTTTGCCCTGCCCTGTGAAAGCCCTGCAGCCCAAGCAATGGCTGAGATCTCCCTGACCATGCTGCTACAATTTTCCAAAAGAAGGTTCTGCCATACATGTGTGTGGCAGGAAGTGAGAGAGGAAGGGGAAGATCTTCTCTGAGGTTGTGCTTGATGAAAGCACACAGAGGAGATGGAAGAGAAAATGCCTTCTTTAACTTCCCACCTTTGCTATGCCTGAACATGCCATCTGTCTCCACAGCCTGAGGAACGAGAGAGTAAGAAAACTGAGGGAGAAAAAACACAAATAGAGAAGATTTCTGAGCCTAAGAGCAGTACATTCAAGTGGACCAAATAGGAATAAGGGATTTTTAACATCTGGAAATTATTTAGATCACAGAAAGAACACCATAAAATGTCTACAGGTTAGAGAAAATAGAAAACAGGATGAGAGAAGTCACCCTATTCTCTAGAATGGAGAAGACTGTTCATAAGGTCCAATTTGAGCACTTTCTTCACCAGCAAACTGTGGAGACCAAAAACAAAGATACATTCAACATTGGCTAAATAAGTGCAGAAGAAAAATGTGCTGTCTTTGATTCTTTCTGTTCTTCGGCTACAGATTGCTGGATCTGGGGACTTAGGGAAAGTATCACTACATGTTTGACCTCTTCTTATGCTCTTGTTATTGGTCAGTGTCAGATATAGCTCTTAATATGAACAGAGCTTTGCCTGATCTGGTCCATCCCCAGCAGATCAGACAAGATCTTGGAAAATCTAGTATGTTTCTCTTTCTCCTCTCCCTCTTCATTTTTTTCCCATTTGCTATAAACAAGGTAACTTTCCACCAGAATATATTTGGAAATGATAGATCAGTGCGGTGTCATTTTGGAAAAAATGGCTGATTGATGTGCTTGTCAAATGCCAGGGGATTAACTCATTTGTGATAAATGTTAGGGAAACAATGCGGGTCTCAGATGAGAAAGCCAGATCACTGCTCCAGACAGAACGCAGCAGGTCTGTGACCATTCCACATCCAAAAGCAGCTCATAAGCAGAGCACCATAGAGCAAAGCACAGATATGAAATGACAAAGAAAACCCACCAACATTTTTGCAAAAGCCTGTTCAGAAGTGTGAGGGGAATTGGATGCAAAAGAGCGTCCACTTTCCTGATGCTAACAGGCCAGCTCTCCAATACATCTGCACTGGACTAAGTGCAGGGACACTTCTCTTTGAAATAATAAATTAGCTAATTAAATTAAGTTGGCTTCATCTGATATGCTCTTTCCCCTGCTGCTCTGAAGGAGAAGCCAGCCTCTTAAGGAAGCAGGCAAGGAACCTGCCACATTCCCTCCAGGACACAGACAGTGACTCCGTTGGCATTACTACCATGATCCCACAGCCTCAAGAGGGTTTCAGGGCTATAGGCAAGGTTTCACTGTGACAGAAAGCTGATCTGGCACTAATGATGTGAAACACAGCAACAAAGTTCAGTCCATGACAGAGGAAAATTTCAGTATATACTCCACATTAGAAGGCAAGAACAAGAACACTATAAACTAAAGTTGAAGATATAACCGTTCTGCCCTTCAATGACAAAACTGCTATATACCCCTAGGCAACCACTTGGATATTCTTTGGATCTGTTAATTTCCACAGGAAAAATTAATTCTGTTTACTTCTTAAAAATACCATTATAAGTGTTAATTTGTGCATCTCCTCAGCTGTATTTTCATCTGCACATTGCACTGAAAAGCCTCTACAATAATGGCACAAGCCTAATGACAGGAGACTATTAAATGAGGCAGCCCTCCATTGAATATAAACTTCCTTAAACAATTATTTCAATCCCACCAAGCAGATTGGTCTCTTAGGGGAGAATTTGATTTTGCTGAAAAGAAGGCCTGCAAGATCAATGCTCCAAGGCCCAGAGCTGCTCCACAGGCACATGGCAGGTGGATGGTGTTGCTCTGGGCCTCTCCCAGTAGCCATGACATGCAAACAACAGCGCTGTCTCCCAGCAGCACTCCACTGGCCTACTGAAAATTCCTCTGAGCCCCTTAAAAACAGTCACAAAATTTTGACACATTAGTGAGGGAATGAGCTGCAATATCACTGCAAACTCAAATTCATTTAATTCAGTTCCATGGAAAAATGCAGCAAGGCTTTCTGTAGTCATCACAGGCTGAGACAGCACATCTCAAGGTTCCTAAATAATGTATTAAAAGCAGAAGAGTTAGGTTTCCCTTTAGTTTCTATGGTTCTTTTGTCAGCATTTAACATTACTGATCACAGGCCCTCTCTTTTCAGCCATGGAAGGTGTATTGTAGGATTTTCACACAGCCAGGACTCTGTCAAAGTTGTTCCAGGACAGACAGCCTTGGTGTTCGGCAAGATGCTCTGATGAGACCCTACAGCAGAGGCATCATCCTCTGGTGTGACACCAGTTTTGTCCTCGGGGACATGAGGGGCTTTTGTCATGACTGGAATGTGCTCCATATCCTGCCTTTGTGCTCAAGGCGTGTTTTGAAAAAACACATGTCAAGCAGCAGCAACTTCCTTGGGACTGGGCATCGAAAATAATTCAGGTAGCATTACGTGTTTTGATACACCAGCCCTGTACCCAGATGTGGGTGACAAGGAGGAACATCTTTCTTTCCTCTGTTCACAGCCACATCTTGTAACACCAAAGCCAAGATCACTTATCTTAGTTCCAGTGCCAGCCACTGCCAACCTTATGTTTTCTGGTTTGCCTTCTCATTGGTCCTTTTACTTTAGCTGAACATGAGCAGGGAAATTCCATTAGGTTTTCCCATAAGATGATGAATTTTCATGCCACTGTAGCAACCTGTAAGAAGCGTCCTTAACCGGTCCTTACCCCCAAGAGAAATGGTCATCTCAATGGACAGCTATGACCATTCCTTCATTTCCTCATGGGAAGCACAGCCAACCCAAACTTGTGCAGACATGACTGTCCTTCATCGATGTTATAACTAGAGTTTTCCACCCTGGTGATGTCCTCCAGCGTACCGGCACTTTTGTTCTGAGAAGGTTAATAGGGATCATCACCAGGCAATGGCAACAAAGAGGACAACAGCCAGCACAGAGTCCAGAGACAGATCTGTGGAGATTGGGTCAACCTCATAATGTCAGTAAATCATTTTTTAGAACAGTAGTTTCTCCCTGGCCAACATCACTTCTTATTTATCATGACTTGCTCATCCCAGAGGAGCAGACAGCCACCTGGAGTCTCTTGGCTGTTTCTAGAGCTTATTACTGGATGCACATCTGAAACAGTTTAATCTCCTCAAAAAACAAGACCTAGGATTAATGTGGTATGGGTTTATTTTTAGGCACCACTTTCTATCCAGAGCCCTTGCCTGTGGTGACAGAAATTATGAAGAAATTCTTTGGGTTTCAGTGAGTATATGTATGTGCATAGCCATGTTTTCCAATAAAATCAGTTTAAAAACTCCTGGGACTGATTGTTTTCTTGGAGGGTAATTTGTCCCTGGGTTATTGCCTCTTCTCAGTGAATGGTAGCAGGTTGATGCATGCAAGCCTTGCTGCCTCTAGGCTCTCGAGGCCCCTGCACTGTTGTCTCTGCGGGTCTAAGCATTTCAGGCTGCTCTGCAGAGGCCTGCAGAAACTGTAGTGACACACATTTTATTGACCTGCAAGTAGCTCAGAAATTCAAATTACAACCATTGCACTGGACAAAAAACCCCTATGAAGTTCTCTTCAACTCCTGTGTTAAAAGAAAAATCATAAAATTTAATAAGAGAGAGGTGCCTACTAAAGCTTGTTCCTTTGTATTTGTTGAATATGACTTTCCATGTGCTTCATATTTCATCATGAAAAAATGATGGCTGATTTATGAAAACTGCAGAGAGGTTTGAATATTTCCTTGCATTCCTGGCAAGTTCTGCCATGGGCAGAATTTCTTGTTTTACAGAGAGGATAATGCCACAAATAACCAAACAGAACAGGTGGGACTGGCCTTGTCTTTGAGGGGTGGGATAACCACAAAAATAACCAACAACAAAAAAAAAAGCTTACATCCCCCCCCCTCAAAAAAAAACCCAAAAAGCAGATAATATCTCTGATAGATTATCTTCTTTTCTTTCCTTGTTGCAAGAACATGCCATATTGCTGAGCTTCGCAAATGCGGTCATCATCGGCACAACAACATAGGCAAGTCAATAAATAAGTAATACCAGGTTCCCAGCCAGGTGCCTGTAGTGCCTGAGCACCTGCTTCGGGCTGTGCTGGTCCCCAGAGGTCCTTCCAGGACAGAGACCCTACTGTGGCCCTCAGCCAAAATAGTGAATCTCTGGGCAGGGGATGGAGCATTGGTCAGGCAGACCTGAGGTGGATGAGCTCCCATGGGAAGCAGGGGCCATTACACAGCATATCACTTTGCAAAATGGGGCAAAACACACAACCTTGTTTTTGCCTTTTCTAGCATACAGCAAGACATATAATAAGACAAACCAGTTTCTCCCCCATTTCCCAAATCCCTAATTTCTGCACTGCAAACTGATTGAGAGACTGAGCAAACTTCATCCACCAGAGATTAATGATGCCTCATGTGCTGCTGCCATATTTCCAGGTGCTCTAGGAGGCCAGTGAAGTACCAGAACCTACAGAAAACAACAGGCACCGTCATCTTGGCTTTCATCACTGAGTATCACTTCATCATAAACTCAGTACTCCCCTTTAGAGAGGAAATGTTTTAACATCGATGTGCAATATTGAGTTGTATTTATCCCGAAGGTCACAAAACAAATAAATCTAGGAAGATGGGTTGATTCAGAAAGACTATTAAGTTATCCTATCTGGAACCAGAGTAGAAACAGGAAAATAATTTCACTTTTATGTTGAAATAATATTTTCTGTCACAGTCTGGTTACTACCACCCTTATTCCTGCTGCCTGAGCTCCCCTGGATGAAGAAGAGCTGAGACCATTACTCCACCTTACTCTTCAAGAAGCAAACTGTAGGTATCCCAGTGGGGATCTGCTGGATCCCTTCACTGGAACACTCTACATGACCAGTGCAGGGCATGGGCCATGAATAAGGGCAAAACATGGGAATGGATCTGAGATTATTTTTGTCTGTGAGGTGGTAACATGCACTTTGCTTGTTAGTGCCTCTGACTCTCCTCTCCTACTTTGCTCTGTGTCCCACACAGTGCCCACTTATGCATCAAAGACAGCAAAAATAGCAGTTGTGACCTGCATCTCCAGTCCTCATGCTTTTTTTCCCTGTCCAATTTTTGTTGCCTTCTCTCTTGCCCAAGTGCCTCTAGTCTTGTTCTCTACTGCTACCTGCATGTCCTGAGGCTCAGCTTCACTTTTACATCTGCATCTCTCAGGCGTCTTCCAAAGCCTTTTTTCTAGATCAGTTGTTAATCTAAATTGTCCATTCCAAAATGTTGTGGATTTGAAATCAGGGAGGGACAGAGAGAGAAAAAGGGAGAAGGAAAAAGAAAAGGAAGAAGGGGATGTATACAAGACCTGAGGCTCACCACAGCCCCTTTCTCTTCATCTCCATTTGCATGTTGCTTCCAGAGGCATTTGTTCTCTGCAACTGATGGTTTCATTTTTTTGCATAAAGTTCTGTGCAGTATTATGGCATCATGGAATTAATAATGAATAATGCAATCTCTCACCTTCCCACTGGAATAAAATCATCATTTTATTTTTGAATAATTTACTTGAACTCCCACTAAAAGACTTCTGTCAGAGATGAAACATATTTTTTTTTAATTATTAGTGGTTCTTCCCATTAAAATAAATAAAACAAAAAGTTGAATTTCTAAATGACCTAGTGTTATTCAGAGACAAGTGCAGAGTGAGTTATTTGATGAGGCTGGTAATCACAAATAAATTAATCAGATTTTCTTCCTATAAATTATAAACATTTTCTAGAGAACACACCAGAAATATCTTAATTAAGAGCTTTAAGATCATAGAACAACAGAAACTTCATCTCCCTCTCTCTCTGGTGTTTCCTATATTGAAAAAGGTTACTTACCAAAGGATCCAGATTCATTCCGTGATAAGGTGAGTGGAAGTTTCTATTTCATCTCAGTGTTGAATGAGATGCAGAGTCCTCATTCAGGCCACAGCAGCTACAGCTGGACACCTCTGTGCCTTGCCTCTTCTTCCAGGAAAACTGCCAGGACTTTGCTGTTTGAACATGTGATTTCTTTTTTCTTCTCTTTTTCTTTTCTCAGTAATATAAATCTGAGTTGTAAACCTTGTGTGATAAAATTCTCAATACAGGAAGCAAAGTGTAGTCCAATCAGGTGACTTCCAGCTGGAAACCACAAAGTGGTGATGATAGAAAAGCTGAAAGTAACCAGAGATGTTTAGCAGAACAGTGTGACAATATGTTATAATTTTGATAAAGTGAAGAACGAGTCTGAAATTAATAATTTTCTTCATGACAAATATAAATTTATTCATGTCAGAAAACCTTTCCCCAGATGCAGAAAGACTAATACTATTAAGAGATCTTTAGAAATTTACTGCCAAGCCCTACTGGTAGCGTTCTCATGAGGATGATGTTGAGATAGCAAGAAACAGCTACATAATCTAATCAGAGTTTTCATAAATTACCTTTTAAAAAAATACCTTGATGTCTTCCCTGAACAGCAGAGGAAGGGCCACTTGCCTCACTAGTTTTCATTCTCCTTTATCTTGTCCCAGAGTGCTATAAAAACCACAGTAATTAAGTTTAAGTACCTATAATCAAGGATCTTGAAGGAGGATATACGAGAGGGTACAAGCAGCAGTAACTCTGGTGTCATCACTGTGACAGTCACTGGCAAAGAGGAGCCAGGAAAGAGGGCCCAGAGCCACGGGCAGAAGGAGAATAAATCTCCATCGCTCCTCCTCTGCACCCCTGCAAAGTGACCCCCAATACTGTGTCAGACTCCAGGGGCTAATGCCAAAAAAGCAGGTTGTCAGCACGAAACTTGACTCAGAAAGATGGCTTCTCCTGAAAAAGGCCGAAACAGCAGCTCATCCAGTGTGATTCTACAAAAACCTAGTACGATCTCCAAATCACTTGGACATCTGTCAAACAACAAACACATGCAGCAAAATATGCCTGCTCCTATCTAAGCCCCATCTCCAGTCGTACAGAGTCCTTTGCAAACAGAGCAAAGACCTTTTCCTCCCAAATACATGGCAGCTTCTGACATGGCAGCCTCTGGCTGAACTGGAGTGGTAAGCCAAAATAAATCACTTCGGGATAAGAAGTGCAGTAAATGTATCAACTCTTGGCTCGTCTCACCAAGCACTCACAGGGAGAGGATAAAGGTGGGGTATGCAGTACTTCTGTACACTGAAGTCTTCTGGTTGCCCTTCTGTCAAAGACATAGCTTTATGAAATTTTCATGTTCAAGCCCTTTCTTTTAACCCTCTGCAACTGATTGTGAAAATACGTACATGTTGTTCTCCTTCTAGGAAAATGGCATTTTGTAGTCTCATCACAGCCAAAAAACTGTTTCAATTCAAAAACTACAACCAGCAGGTAAGGACTCCTAAAGGCTGGTTTGTTTTATTCTTCATTGGTAAAGTTCAGTCAGGAGACTTCTATAGATGTGACCCAGGCAGGAGCCTGTGCTCCCTGCCAGAGGCTGATTTGACACCACCTACAACAGAGACCTCTGATTCTCCTCATCTCCTGTGTTAGACCAGTCCCAGTCCCCGTGTGCTTTTCTTTGGTCCTCAAGGTCTTTTCCCCGAGCACAGCAGCCACATTTCTTCTCCTACACAGACCCCACGTTCCACCCACCACTCCATGGGATGCTGATGGCTGCCCAGGCCTACACCTCACCTGAGGTTCTCTGGCTCAGGAATCCTCCATCTCTGCAGAGTTCCTCAGGGGCCCATGAGCTTCCTCTCCCTCGTCTGAGTTTGTCTAAGAGCAACCAAGAGGTTAAAAATTTTTCATAGACATATGAAGACGCAAACATTGAGGTGCATAGGATAGCTGCAGAAATTTTATCCCCCAGAGGGGAAGGTTTGTTTAGAAGGGGTTAAGCCTTTCCTAAAATACCCAAGAGACTTAAAATATGACTTTCAAATCTTTATTAATCATATACTTTTCAAAGATTTTCCAAAAACATGTAAAAGTACTTTTTCTCAGTGGCGACTTCTCTACCGAATCATAACAACATCACAAATCATTTCAACAGTCTGAAAGATGATTTTTAAAAGTAGAAGGTCACGTTTTTCTTATGCTTGCAACTTCAAAAGCAACAGTTTATACACCCAGAGAGACACAGCTTAAACTAACTAACAACCAGGGAATAATGTGTACTCAAGACTACGTAAAACTAGAGCATAATAGAAATTCAAGTGGCAATCTAACTGCATCAATCAAATATTAGTGGTAGTGACCCTCTTTTTCCTGGAGGGCTTGACACTTCACAGTGGAAAAAGTGATGAAAAGATCACAGGGATACAACTGGAAATATATTTAAACTTGGGAGAACAGCAATTTAAATTATGATAATATGACCTATTAAAGAAAGAAATTAGAATTTCCCAGCTGATTTGTTAAAAGAAGTTCAAATCCATAAGGACTTGAAACACCAGTTATGTCTCAGTTTTGAAGAGGCGGGAAGAATATGGACATTTTATTCCCTGGCTATTCTCTGGCTATTTACAGAAGTGATCCTATGACTTTCAACCTTCTCCAATTTTCAGACCCCTAAAAACTTACAGCAGAGTATCCCATTAAAGAAAACACAAACCTGTTCACAAGAGGCTTGCTGTACTTGTTTACTTTTACTGATCTGTCAGAAATAGTTTGTGGGAATTAAGGCTTTAAGGAGCAGCAGTCCACCCGTGCTAAGGACAGACGCTGCTTCGATGCTGAAGCAGCTTGCTGTCAGCTCTTGGCATGCCCAAAGTGTCACCTGTATTTGGATTTGCACTCACATTCAGGCACAGGTCCTGGTGACCCTGTGGGTGGGAGGAAAAGCTCATCACCAGAGGATGTAATTAGCAGAATGCTTCGCCCATATGAACAGCTTAATGGCAGGATAAGGCAGCGTGGGCTGCAAGGAAAGTTGTGCTGTCTAGGAAAAGGACAAATGCAGTAAAAGGGAATGGAGGGACCTGCCCATGCTATAGCAGGACTGAACTGAAGGCCCATGCTGCCAGATTTTCTCTAGACACTCATTCAAGTTCTGATAAATCGGTGTTTCTTTGGAGAGGGATGTCCAGCTGCCCTGTGCTTTGTGCTCCTGACAGCTTGGCCCATCGTTGGCACCTCCTCTTTCCCTCGGCCCTCTGCTGATGGATGGGGCAAGGAGGGCAGAGCCAACAGCCTCAGGCAGCCTCTTAATCTCACCTGAGCAATTATTTCTACTTCATATAAGCAGCTAAATATTTTATTCTCTCCCTGGCACAAGGTAGCAAAGGCAAGGGGGAGGCAAGGGCCTGCCATGAGGGAATTGCGGGACTCAAGCCCTTCTTTCACCCACCAGTCCCACTCTCAGACACGGTGTCAGTTTGGTCCTTCTCCTCCCAAACTGTTAGTCGTTTTAGATGCTGTCTTTATGAGTTTTTACACAAAATCTAAGTTTTATTTACTTGTGAAATTCCAAAACTTCCATAATACTCACAAACCAGAATTTTACATTCTGAGCAGCAAGGTCATCCAAATCTTCTGCTGCAGGGACCAGGACAAGCAAAGTGACTTCATCACCATTGTTCTCATCCCTAATATTCACCTTCCCTTTTTAGGATCACCTTATGCATTTATAGCAACACAGCACTGCTGAGGACAGTGCATGTCTTATTCATCACTGAGGCAGGACATCATGCCTCATGGTTTTTTATTCTTCACCTCTCTTTTACAAAGAACAGGTAGAAAGCAGAAGGAGTTACAATTCTCCTGTCTTCACTTTCACAGCTTCCTGTAGCTTTTTGTTCATTGTTGCAATTTTAAGTGTTGTAGGATTATCTAAGAACTAGAAGACCAGAACTAGAAGGTTACATAGACATTATACAAACAACAAACACAATATCATGTTAATGATTCAGACAAGGGAAAGTTGTTCAAAACTTGTCCTTTACTAAACAAACATGTTTAGAAGGCATGGCCCTGCTGGAAAGAGTGTCTATTTCCATAGCACTGATATCAGCTGAGTCCTGTGTACTCCCAAATTAAAGGAACATATCCACTGGCATATGACTAGAAGTTACAAGAGTAGGCCTGTGTTGCAGAAAAGAAAAGGGTTATGTAAAGAATTAGATCAGTATGACTCATCCTGAACATTGGGTTTGAAGAATGTTAATAGTACTATTGAGTATAAAGCTGGCTGTTACAGTTAAAATCGCACTTGGAATTTCCATTATAAATCCTATTTTCGAGGGTTTATAACTTGGCTGTAGTATAAATTCAATCACAGCTAAAACTCAAGATACAGAGTCTCATCACTGGAAGCAAAAGGTTTTTCAGAGAAAAATCCTTCTGGTTGGTTGAGGTCAAGGGAAATAAAAATCCAGTAGAGTCATTAAGGGAGAGTTGACGCTTTTCTGCCCTCCAATAAATTACAAATGACCTCTGTATTTAAATTCAGGATTTCATTGGTCATTAATTCAGAATGGAGAATGTTATCTCTAGGTGATGGAAACACAATTCATTAAAAACGCTTGATCTGTTACCCTGAAAGATCTACTAGGAGGCACATTCAGCAACTTTTCCAAAGTTTCAGTGTAAGTTTTGACATTCAGAGTACCAAATTCCAACACTGGCGTTAACTGAAGAGTTTCCATCAGTTTCTGAGCCACTAATGATACCACATATCAAGTGTGGAGCTGTCTCCAAGTACATTTGGCAAAGTCATCCTGTTGGCACCAGGATGGATCCCACAGAGGCAGGCAAACAATCCAGACTTCACGAGTCAGCTCAGGTGCATTCATGTGTCAAACTCTGGCTGCACCAGGAGCTTCCTGTGACCCCCATGCTTTCTACGTAAGTTGATGTTGGGGTGTGACCGCAGCCAGCAGCCAAGCCCCANGGTTTGACAAGACCTGGTCAGGTGGATAAGCAGTGATTTAGACATGGGCAGTGCCTCCTAGATGTGAAACATTAGAATACATCCCAAGGGGGTATCTTGCTCAAGCCATCATTTACCTCAACTCTTACTCCCTTCCCCCTCCCCCCTTTTAATGCAGCTCTTTAATAATAAGCATTTAAGCCATTTGCTAATAGTGCATTTTCAGTTCCATAAGCACACATTTTCTCTACTTCCACCAACTTCTAGAAGATACACCTTTCAGCTAGTCTTTCACTGAGGTCTTTGTTTCTACACATTTATGCAAGGAAAAGTGCAGGAATCCATTAGAAACCAAATATGTACCAGGTGAAGCTCAGGCCAACAGTGAGGAAAAACTCTGCCCTCTGGGGTGGTCTTAAATCAGAGAAGTCAGTCGTGTATTTTTAAAAGCAGGATCATAGGAAGTGTCTGAGGCTTCAAGCACTTCTGAAAAGATGACAGGCTTGGGAAGGACAGTGCTGGCAAGGCCAGAAGGGTGACACTGTGCTGCAGGATGTGGCACTGTGCAAGGAAGCTCAGGCCAGCCCTGGAGCAGGCTTCCCAGCAGCCAGTGACTAGTGGGGCTTCCAAACAGCCCTGGCCTGAGGATGGGCTCACCGCGGGCTGATCCTGCTCACACTGCAAAGCACTTCCTTGAGCCACTGTACAAATGAGCTACATTAGAAAGAAAAGAAAAGAGAAAAATGTTCACATCGGCATCGGGCTTGCCTTAGGTAAGCTGCTTTCATTTCAGATCAAGCTGTTTACTCATTCCTTCTCAGATCTTTAGTGTCAGTAGCAGTGGTTTGAAGAGTTAATAGCACTGTAATGATGTACGATGCAACCTAATTGGAAGCTTCTAATTGAGTGTTTCTAAGTGGAAAGAATTAGTTGTATCTATGAAAATTTGATAGGGCTCTTGTCAGGTGTCCGTCTAGATTGAAAGTATTTTCCCAAAGCTGCTGACTTAATAAGTTTCTTAATTTCATTGAGGGAGATTTTGTTTCATTAACTTTCCTCATCCGCATCTGTCTAGGCTTGTCAAAACAATTCCACCTGAATATGAGAACACCTCGATGCATCTCACACATAACTCCTACAAGGACCCCAATGGAAGGCGCTTGAGACAAAATGTACAAACCCCTCCAATAGCGGCTTTGTTCCTCATATTCACAATGTGCTNATCTGTCTTGTCAAAACAATTCCACCTGAATATGAGAACACCTCGATGCATCTCACACATAACTCCTACAAGGACCCCAATGGAAGGCGCTTGAGACAAAATGTACAAACCCCTCCAATAGCGGCTTTGTTCCTCATATTCACAATGTGCTTTTTTCCTGTTTTTTCCACCTTCAGGTAAAATATGCATGGGCTAATGAGCAATCCCTGCCACTGTCCATGGGAACCACAGGGTTCAGGTGGTGGGAGCAGCTGCTTGGCCCCCAGCAGGGACAGTCCCAGGGCCAGGAATGCTTGGCATTTGGCAGGCTTCATCACAGCTGTGATTTGTCTCTCTGCTTGGAACGGTTTCAAACCACTCAAAATGCATTTGGGGGTTTTATCCTGCATTAAAACAGTGTTGATGAGAATTCAGTGGGTTCTACAACATATGATGGGATGGCAGAGCCAGTGCTTCACTTCACCTCCTATTTCGTAAGCAGTGTTTCTGCCCATACATCATGAAGCAGTGCAATAAAGCAGAAGGGTCCCAACCTGCAACATCAGAAGAGTCTGTGTGAGAGAAACTTAATAATCCCTTTAAAGAACTGTGATGAGGAAGACGTATGAGGGGTAGTTTATGAGAAAATTGAGGAGCTTATTGCAAAACTTGTACTGCTGGCAATATAGTGAAGGACTGCAGTACTCTCTCCTTGCATTTGAGACAATAAATACAGACAAGCAGAAAATATTTTTCCTCAGGTCTGTGCCAGTAAAAGACTGGTTTAGGCATTTGCTGCACCCTTAAAACACTGGAGCTGGGACCTTTGCAGCTTTTCTAAAATTTAAGAGCTGTATGTCAAGGTCAGTCTTACAGTGCAACATCAACTTCAGAGCAAGGCAGAGAGGAAAGGGGGAAACACTGCTGCCAAGGACAAGCAAGGGCTTAAGAGCAGCAGGGACTAGGTTCAGAAAATAACCCAGAGACCTGATTACATGGGCTGGACCAAACTGTGGTTTCAACATTCAAGAGGCAACACTGACATCTGCTCTGGGGCTGGGGAGGTGGAAGGATGAATGGAGAACAGGTGAAAAAATGGTTTTAGCCCAACATGTAAGCACTCTGCAGTGCGAAAAATGGATGTGAAATCCAGGGTTTAGTAACACAAACCCTATATCCTGACTCTTGATCAAGGACCACCACCAGCAGCAACACTAGCACTGCCAAATGGAACAAGAAAGAATTCAGTTTGGGCCCATACTTCTTTAGAAACTCCTTCCTACAGTCAAAGGAGACGGACAAAGAGAGATCAGGTCTTTTTACTCTGAAGGGAAATAAGGGTAATAGTATACAGGGAATAAAATGTAAAAGTAAGAGTTTGCAAAGTGATAGCAAAGTTAAGTCACCGGTCATCAGTAAGTAAAAGATTCATGGTCAAAACTGGGGTGAATTATTTCTGCTTATTTAGGGTCACAGTCCATCATTTCTATAAGGTGCAATCAAGCCCTGGCAAATGCCTCATACACAACTGTTTTGACTCATGTAATGGCCCTCAAATGATATATGAGATGTTATAAATAGAGGAGATAATTTGCTGAACAATCATGTCCCCATGTCACACAGATTTCAAGTGACAAAGCAGAGAAAGACATCAGAGACAGTCAAACGGACAGAAGCGTGTTTATGGGTGTTTAGGACCAAAACTGTCTTGTTTGCTTCAAACTCAAACTGCGCAAGCCCACTGCTGGGAATTCTTGAAATATAAGGGGAAACCTCTAGGAAGTAAATGCATGCACTGAGCCACGAGGAGAGATGAGCACCGGGAATCTCCTAACGATTTTCCAGACCAGAACAGGTCCAGCTTCGGCAAAAAAGTAAGCTTCAAAAATCAGCTCCAGCTCGGCACAGAGCCAAGAGGTATCACTGCCAGCAGTGGATGAAGCTGGGGAGTGGCAGCCACATGGAAGAGTGATGGTCAGTGCAAGAGGTGGTTTGCAACCTATTCAGCCAGAGTTGCTGAACTGGTAGACAGAAAACAGAGAAGTGGTGTTGCTCTGGTAGAGCACCACTTCTACACCAAAGCATTACAAAGGGAGGCCTTGCATATCCTCCTCAGAACATTTGGCTTGGTGCATGTTTGGTCACTTCCCTGCTGCTCCTGCTCTGGTCATGGTGCTGCTTGGTGAAGAAACAGGTTCCCAGTCCCCAGCGGGGTGAATGTCATCTTCTGAACTGAGGCACCCATGGTCCTTTTCATATTAATTATGGTGGCAACACGTATGGAGTACAGTGTACAGGGCTAATCAACATAAACAACACTGTCAAAATAAAAGAAAGAAAAACTGAGTTCTCAACATAATTTTTAAAGAAATAATGAAATTGCTTCTCTTTAAACTTGAATACTTTAATTGTGCTTGATGCATTATACACTTCTTCTAAGCAGAAACATTTATTTTTTATAAACTAACCTAAGAGGTGGTTTCAAAGAACTTAGAAGACAGATTGTTATAAAGGTGAGTAAACAAAAATAAAAATGTTGTGACTGTTACACCTAAAACTTCATGGAAGAAAGTCAGCCTTCTATTTAGCTGGTTGTAAAACAAAATATATCTCAATTGTACCTTCCATGATGAATCTATGATAGAAATGAAAAACCATGTTACACCAGAAAAAATAAAATTATTTAAATCTGTGCCAACTGCCCATTCAATGGCTGCTACAGCACATAAATTGCCACATTCTGGTGGGCTGCCCCCACCATTCTTGCTGCCCTGTATGAATGCCTTAATGATACACTGGATAGTACCATAATACAGAAACAGGAAACTTCCCCCGTACTATTTAATTGCATAAGGATATTTTAAATAGAAAACATCACTATCCTTTTTCTATCTGTGAAGCTATTCCAAACAAGGGGAAGTAAAATTTAATTAAGCCTAATTCAAATCTATTCCCTATCTCCCAGTGGAAAAGCCTTATCTACAAGGGCCCAGCTGCCAGGCTTGCTGAGAGGGGCATACTCAGGGTGGTTTATGTCAAGCAGACCTTGCATTAATGTATAAACTGTTCATACAGCCAAGACAGGAATCCAAATCCTTCAAGTGAAAACACGAGTGTTGCTGGTATTCACTTGCATGCTCTCTCATCCCATGAGTTTTTCACGCACAGGACAAAACCCCCTCATTGATGATGAAGATAAATAGACTGAATTTCATCAGGCAAGGATAAGTTTGGCCTTGGTCTTCTTCCCGGCAGAAGGAGCATCTCTCTCATCCTACATACTGGGTTGTAAAATAAAGTAAAAGATTGATCTCTTCTCCTTTTATTTTTGCAGTACTAGCCTTCAGGAAAAGCTATCAGCTGTAAATCCAGACTGATAAATGTGCTTCCCTTAGCTCTGAGAAAAGATCTAAGCCCCAGAGAAGGCAACAATTTAAAACACATCCCCATCTGAAGAGACCTGTGTCAAGCAGCAAAGCTACTGCCTCTTCAGTGTGCTGCTTCTTGCTGCTGCCCATCCATCCCTCAATCTTTCCCCATGCCTTGCAGGGAGACAGGACTCTGACCTGGGGCTCTGCACTCAGCTGCCAAGGCACAGCGAGTAAACCCACAAAACATTCCACATCATGGTGCACAAGTCCTTTTTTGGACAGTGATTCCTGCTTTAAGGATCACACACACCACACCTCAGAGCATCAGCCCCATGAGACTTGTGTGGACCAGTCCAGCACCAAGGGCCTGGGGCACAAGACACCACTCTGATCAGTCAGCCTGCAGGTCTGCAGGGGACAGATGGGCTCCTACACATTGTGATTCATCCCCTTGGGCTTTAGCTTCTACACGTCGCACTGATTCTTCAGTCAAGGCTTCTTCCACAAACAGATCAGCATTCCAGTCACAATACCAGGAAGTGACACTGGAAGAATCAAAAGAGGGAAACTCATAATAATGTCTCCTTAGTCACATGCCTTCTCAAAACTCACTGCCTTCTGCACCACCTCAAGATCTTAAGCCTATAAAAGTGTATATGTGTAACAGAACCACAGAGCCTTACCTACTTCTCACTATAAAACTTGTCTTTGTCTTTTTTCCATGATATGTAATGCTCTCACCTCTCTTCACATATCTGGGTTAAAGTATAAGCTCTCTAGGACAGGGAATAGATTTTGTTTGTTTGTTTGCACTGTGAACGGACTAGCACATTTTTGTTTCTTTATAAATAAATAACAGACAATGAACTTCACCTCACATATCCTAACTTTGATAAAATTCCAGATAACTTTACAAAGACACTCTGTAGAGTAAGCATTACAGCATCTGGATAAAAAAAGTAGTGAAAATATCAGTTTGACTAATGAATTTAAGCTGAGTTTGTGGAGGTATTCATTCAATTTGTGGTAACAAATCCTTAATTATTATTGTCTGTAGTTTGTTCAAACATTGTCTTTCTATCCTTGGACATTCCTCAATAATCAAGCATATTAAAAACATGCCAACTGGTTATTTCTAAGTCAGTACAAAAAATTGTTCTCACTGAAAAGCTAGGGTTATACTGAAATCATGAACATTTGCATTTATAGAAACAAAGCTTTGATCAATATTCAGTACAAAAACTGTGAGTACATTTTGTACCTTGTGGGAATTCCTAAAGGTCTGAAGGGAAAAAATCAGCAGATAACCTCCTATGGGAGGCTTGTAGTTTAAAGAGGGAACTTCACTGGGCACAAAACTCATTAGACAGATTTTAAATTTAGTTCACATAAAATCATTAAAACTTTTAAGGGTTTATTTAGGATCTAACTGGGACAAAATGCACTTTTACATTGACCGTGAATCTCCCAACTTCTTTCAGGTTTTTTTTCTGTCCGTCTGCTAAGGACCTCTGAGAGGTTCCATCGTGTTTGCTCACTTGCATTCAGAGGTGATCTCCGTTTTCTCTTCATCCTGCCTGATCTACTCTATTCAATTCAGCTGCTGTTGAGTGTCTACAGCTGAGCGTACTGGAGACCTCACTCAAGAGCTGCAGATGTTCTCTAGATCTTCCTGGGATATGCTGGCTGCATTGCCAGGAAATTCAGTAAAGTAGGACTCAAACTGGACAATAGAATTGACCCTGCCCTGGCACAGCAGCCACTATTGATCCTGTACAAAGCTCTGCCATGGAGCGGCACTGACTCAACCTCGTACAAAGAGCACAATATACTTGCACAGTAATATAACCCAACACAGTAATATATCCCAGCCAAGTATGAACAACATAATGGAGCTGGTTGAAGAATTTGTTTGGTGTTTTATGGCATTTTTTTACCCATTTTATTTGTTCAGCCTGCCAGAAACTATAGGCGGCCTAAAGCTGTTAGAACAAGAAGTTCAGGACACAATGTATAAGGCAGGAGAAGAAGAGCAATTTATTCCATATCTAGGAACAAATAATTCAGGACCAATAATTCAGTGTAACACAGAGGAATAAGGGGAGACACATTTGTAAGCAGCCTGCAGATCTCCTGTGCAAAGCACTTTCTGCATGTACTTTGCCAGGTACCAGCATGTCCCCCTTCCTGAGGGGCAGCCAGGCTGTCCTGCCGCCCGAGTGCTCGGAGCGCAGAGCATTGTGGCTAACAGAGAGCTGGGGACCATGCTCCTTTGCATGCCCACTTCATGCACCAGGCTGTTTCCCTGCAGCACTGGAGGCACAGGGGACATTGGAGCAGAGAGTATGGATGGTCCCTGCAGGCATTGCAGGAATGCCTGTGGGAGGCAGGAGAAGGCTTGCCCATATCCTCCCGTAAAGTCTAAGGGGAATGGTAAAGGCAATCACAGCAGCACATTTAAGTAAAGGGGTGGAGTAGGAGAAATTGGAGTTAAGTTTTTCTTGCATCCCCTGCCAAGCACTTCAGGGTAAGACCCTGAGCTTCACTTCCCTGCTCTGTCTGAGCAGCACTTCCGACTTACTCCAAGGATTTGCCAACCCACAAAACACGTAGCACCAGACAGGAGAAACACAGCAGGACTTGGAAAGCAGAGAGGTGGGGTATAAAAACCAATTGCTCAGGGGACTAGTCTGTCACTCCTAATTCCTCAACCATTTTAAAGTCTTGGCATGACACTGGAATGCGCCCAAGGCTCCTCAGGTTACAGCTGCCTTCATCCTCTTTCATAGCATCTCAATTAAATGCAGGTGTATTAAAGATAAAGGGAGTTTGACACTGTCTTCAAAGGGCCTCTAATCTCACAGGAGTTATTGAAATGGAAAGGATATTTTGAGTCATCTCTCTTTGTTTAATTGCCTCATCAGACAGATACTTCCATTGTCTGATTTGCGCCAACACTGAGATTGATCTTAAGGTTCACATCTCATAGCTCCTAATTTTATCACATTAGGGCTCAATCGAGTTACAGCAGCCCAGACCCTTTCCAAATCATAGCCCGCAGGATTCCTTTATGAAGTGGGTTAAAAAAGACCTTTGGCGCTTTCCTAATAAAGATAGCCTTCATTATTTACAGATTTCAGAATGACAAAAAAGATTCACTGCAGAGCTAAAGCAAGCTGACAGGCTGCATTTGAGGTGCATTAATAGATAAGGAGACATTGCAGTACAATAGACTTTAAATATTTCTGCGGCCCTACTCTTCAACGTGTTTTTTAGCACATGGAGAGTTTGCCACCCTCCTCTGCTGGAATTTTGATCATAAGGAGGGTATCATCTGGGGCAATTCCTCTTCCCATGTGCTCCAGATTTGGTCCATTGTTGAGGTGTTTTAAAATAATTGAGAAGGGGAAAACAGGAATTTCGTGAGAATTTCTTTTCTTCTGATAGCTAACAAGGCAAGAACAAAGGGGGCCTTGCAGGACTATTTTCTACTGAAACCCAGGGTGTGTCACATCCAGTCACAACCCACTGCTCTTTTGATAAGACACAATATGCTATCCAATGGACTGAGAGCAAATACTGGACCACAGGTCAGAGGACATTTTTCCTACTTTTTCTTTTTCCATCAGGAGTAAAATAAGCAAGGAAGCCACTGGCTGATTCCATTCCAAAGGGTTACCCATTTCTCTGGTCATTAGCTATAACTAACTGCGTAGTTATGCAGTTTGCTGTTTTATGCTTCCTGGCAGGTAAACGTCATTTTATCTGGAGCAGAGGGTGCAAAGAGGGGAATTTAACTGTGGGGCCTTTTGTCAACCAGTTGTCATTTCTTCCACATGCACAGTCTTCAGGATATAGTAAATCCAGTTAAATGAACAGGCAACGGGTTTTCTCTCCAGGTAAACCAGAGAATAAATGTAAACACTGCCATCTCTTCTGGTGCTTATCCACCAAAATTAGAGTTGGTAACCAAAAGCTGAAGAGGGATCCCTACTACATTAGCACCCAGAAACCTCAGCCAAAGTGCATGTGCCTCTGAGGGAGGTCCTCACCAAACAAATAAATAAACCTCAGTCCTCAAGCGTGCACAGCTTAGACAGCTTGGATGGGGTACAGAAGGTAGACTGGAACCAAGAAAGGGGATGGCAAATACTCTCTATTTTGTTACACCTCTGTCCAACTCTCTGACTGGTCCTGTTGTATTGATTTCTTGCTCATTAAACATGAAGGATATAATTTTCAAATGTGTTCCTTTACCTAAGTTTCCTGAGTCCCATTTATAAAGGGGATTTTTGGGATACTTGTGGCAGACAGCTGTTTGCCCAGGTCACTGAGACACTTAGAACATTTTTAGCCAGACATTTAACTAACCCAAGAGGTGCCACACTGAGCTTTCAGCCTTTCTCTACTTCACCCCACCACTGGCCCTCTGGTGTTGATCAGAGAAGACCAGGCTTACATCCACAGCACAACGAGTACCACCAGAAAAGCCCAGCTCAGACACTACTAACCACAGAGGAGAGCACTCAAACCCTGCCTGGGGGCCACAAGGGTTGGTAGCAACCTGGGGTGTCGAGGTTTGCAGCAAAACCAGAAGTGATGTTTAGACAGCTCAGGTACTTGCTGACCTTCCCTTGGCTTACCTGAGCAGAGCTCCTCTCACCCGGAGAGAATGCTTCTCAGACCATACCTCTTCTGAAATAGTCTTTCCTAAACACCTGATTGCTCCTGTTTACCCACCAGCACAGTAAAGAGCTGTATTAGGCCCCACTGCCTAATGGTTTTTTTTTGTTTTTTTTTTTTTGTGACATATAGGACCTTGCACCCTTCTACTCTTTTAATGCCAAAAAGATATCAGGGCAGAGCACCAACACAAAACTAAAAGATCCTAGCAGGGCAAACAGAAGCTGACAAGACACAAGCTGAATATCCCTGGAGTCTTCTTCCCTGTTTCTGTAGGAGAAACCAAGCAAACTCTTCCTCATCCATCACTTTTTTGCCATTATGCAGGCAGCCTGGCTCACCAAAACAGGTCACGTTTACTCCTTTGCAGTCATGCTCTAAAAACTTGGGCTCCATTGTATCCAAAAAATGGGAAAGAAACCTGTCAGGCCCTTGTGCATGAAGTCAGCGCTGGGATGAAATGGTTAAGTGAGCTACAGCCATCCTGTCGAGCATTAACGATAACCAGGAGGGGGTTTACTCCTGGCAGCTGTGCTCCAAAGATGCAGAGCGGTCATTACGGTTGCAGGCAGATGCAGTGGGAACAAGGGGATAAAAGTACACATAACCTCCATTTCCCATTGCTCCCTATGCCTTAGTCATCCTCAGAGAGCGGCCCTCCACTGTGTTTCGCAGGAATCAAAAGAGCCATCTCGTCCTTAACCTGTGTGCCACAGCTTGGCTCTTGCATACATCATGGTGTTATCTGTCTCCTTGTAAAAGGACAGAGATAACATTCTCCTCCAGCTCATCAGCACCAGTGTGTCCCCAGATAAATTAACTACAGCAGCCACTCTTGGTTTTCTCAAACAAATTAGGAGTTTTTTCTTAAACTAGGCTACAGGAAAAACATGTACAACATAGGGACAGAGAGATTATGGGCTTCATTTTCAGGCTGCTTATTGCTGCTCTGCTCCAATGTCATTTCAAAGGATTTTCTCTCAATTTCCAACAACGTGACAGTGATCAGAATCTCAATGTGTCCCAGTTCTCCTCCTGGAGAAGGTCAATGAGTTTCTGTCCTAACCTCTGCTACATAAGAAAGAAGATGATGCCTCACTTCTGTGATGATGAATTGTTCCCATAGAATCATTCAGGGTTTGATCCTTAGAGTCAGAGCTGGCATTAATTTCATCAGATACAGAGCATGACCCTCACCCTTAGTTGTCCAAACATGACACATCTATTTAGTGGAGATGATGCAGTGGTTAAATACTTGAAATTCACTTCTAAATAAGGCTGCCTAAAGCTTAAAAATTGCCATTGCTTCTGTTAGTTCAATAGCATACAGAAATGCTCCTGGGTTAAACGGATTGGTTTGTGTCACTGGGAACTAAATAAGCAAAATATTTATGGTGACTGTTATCCTGGAGAGCTGAGGTCACTGCCCACTGCGCTGTCCTGTTGTTGTGAGGTGTTTCTCACCTCTCTATGCATATGCTTTTGCCTGCTGCTTTTCCTAGAACAGTGAATGTTCATCATTCCTGGCTATGCAATGTCCATCCTTGGAGATGTTTGATACTCAACTGGACTGAGCAACGTAACCTAACTGGAACCACTTCAAGAAGGGGATGGGACTGGATGATCTCCAGAGGTCCCTTTTAACCTAAATTATTCTGTGATTTGTTCAAGCATATGCAACAAGAGTTACCTGTTCTTTGATTTTTCAACACTTAGCTAATTGGTCATTTATTGACCACAAAGACAGGTAATTTGCTTTCCCTGACTCAGTGCCATGGGTATAAGAACAAAAAGGTAAATCAAAGAGCTTTTTCAGGGAAGACACACTGCATGGTACACGAAGCAAACAATACACATCAATATTACCGAAATTAGAAACAATAAGGCTCATAGAATAAAAATATTACAGACTGTGAAAATGGAGTCCATCTGCCAAACCCAGTAATTTTTCTGGACACATTGCCTGCAGCAGTAGACACTGTTCCCAGCTTTGCCAAAAGACAAAACTTCACCTGAGCCAGAGCACTGGGTCAGCACTGTGGAAAGTACCATGGGTCGATCAGTAAAGGGCAATCTTCCTCCAGATGAATGCTGAGCTACAAATGATGGAATGCTACAAGTCCTGCATTATTGTTTCCACCTTTGCAGAGCTGTCCTGTGTGTCCTTGTACTCAGACTGATTAAGCTCAGCTAACTTCATGTATCTAAATTTAGTCACCTGCTTGTCCAGGCTCTACCTGTACCAAATGGAGAGTGAAACACCTTCAGATTCATCCCTCAGACTGGCTGAAGTTTCCCATTGATGGTGCCTACCTTTCACCCTTCACCCTCCTTATTTTTACACCTGGTAGGGAAGGTGTCTGCTCACCTTGTCCATTGTATTTGCAGCCCCCTATACTGGTCATTTCTTGTCCAGTTTCTGTCTGGCACGCAAGAGACCATTTGTCCTTGGCTGAGGCATCGGGGTACTGCCACTGGACAGAGCAGGCAGACAGCACTCTCGTGACCACGAGCAGTGACCAGACCCACAGCTCTGTCAGCTCTGTCAGCCAACAACACAAACCCCCAGGAGAGGCACCAGGAGACCCAGCGTGGCCAGGAGGCACACATCCAGCATCCCACAGCTTCTGGGCCTGCACACTTACGCCGTAGAAGTGAGAACTAGCTAAAGCTTTGCTGGCAAAAGGGCTGGTCTAATTCTATTTTATGTTCAATTACTCTGCTCTTAAAAAGAAAAAAAAAAAAAAGAAAATGCTGGAGTAGAAGACATTTTGGTGTTCAGCCTGAGATGGTGCTTTATCATAAATTCCCTGCACAGTACCAGAAATGTATGAACTGCACTTTGAATAAATATTTAACGCCTAAAATGGGGACTCCAACTTTGATCAGGGACCACACTTGGGAATAAATTGTCATTGCTTTTAAATTGCTGCAGTTTAGCTGTAGCAGGATATATACAGCAGTTGTATAAAGCTATATACAAGGAGCAGTTTCTATGCCACCACACCAGGAGCAGAGTATGAGTTATACAACACTTAAATTGAGACACTCTGTCCAAGGGAAACCATCTTGCTCACTCTGGGATTTCATACTGGACATTTATACCCCGGGTAAGAAAATGGATTTTCATAGGAATACATATTTATTTTTCTCATTCAAACAGAACATAAAAATGTGCAAAGTATTTTTTAAGCCAAATTAGAATTCAATTACCTTAACTGTTCTGTTTCTCTGAAAAAACCCCAAACATATCCATGATATTATGGGGTTTCAAATGTTCTAATTAACCCACTGCTTTTAATTGAGGATATGCCAAAGTAGCCATAGTGTCTGTTATTTAAGGAGCACTGGCGACTGGTAATGAATACCGACGTCATGGTTGCTGACTCGGGGTCCTTTCATGACAGTAACCCTCCCGCAAAAAGCTACTTTCAAACTCTCTTACACATGCGTGAANACTATCTTACACATGCGTGAAAACAATCGGGGGGGGGTGGGGGGGGCTGGGGAGAAACAAAACAACTGTGATGTTGCATCAAAACAACAGTGTTCGGCATTACAGAACTCCTATGTGTGTTTGCAGTCCTACCTACCAACCTGCCCCACCACCTTTTTGCCTGGAAAATGTCAAGGAGGAGAGAAAGAAATGAGTAAACATACTTCCCTCTTTCTCCTAACAGAAGACAGGTACTAGCTGAACATGCCATTTCAAAGGGAAAAAAAGTCATTCCCCACTGAAGTCTGTACCTGCAAGTGCTCCCCCAAACCCTTTCACCCACCCTCCAACCCACAGCACTGCAGAGACCAAATTGGAGGAGCTTGCAGTTCTGTCCATCATTCCCATGCCTTTAACACAGCTAATAACTGGAATTATCACGGCTGATATCCTATCACTTTAAGCATATCCCAGGCCTTTATCAGATAGGAGAAACACATTCTTCTTGGTTAAGGAGGCAGGCCCAGATCCAGAAAGGTTTTTAGCTCCTACCTCTTACCAGAAGTAACAACCTATAGGTACCTGTAGGACCCCATGGTCCAATAAGGTTTGTGTTTTCTAAGTCACCCACACCATAGCATATTTGCCCTTAAACAACAGCCCAGGTGAGGTGGAGAGGAGCTCATAGAAGCTCCCTCCACATACACAAAAAGGCAGCTTGCATATTACAGCTTTACCAAGCACAGCTTCTGTACAATGTGTTTTGCCTTGTGAGGTGAAGAATTTAAGTCTGGCCCTTCCCTGAGGATTTTAGCAGCCATTTCATCTTCATGGGATCTCATTACCCAGTGCTAGAAGCCAGCCTGGTGAGCCCGATGCTGCTCCCTGCAAGCACCCTCTGCAGGGTTTTAGTCACACCAGCAAACCTGCCATAGGATTTATTCTGGTGTGGCATGCCTGCCCCAGTGTCCACTGCAAACAGGCTTTCACAAACAGGACTGCCTTACCCAGGCCCAGTGTATCCATAGCTCATTGGGAGCCATAGGCCTCTGACCCATTAAGCTTTACGCTTCAGGGAAAGGACTTGCAGCACTCAGGCACAGTGCCAGTTGACACCGAGCAGCTCTGGAGCGACAGAAATCCCTCCACACATTTCCAGCAAGGGAGAGGGAGGCATGATTTAGTCACACCTGCACCCACTCGAGGGACAGAGCCCCACAGCACCCAAGGCCACCTCACCAGGACTGGCTGGGGGACCATGCTCGCCTCCAGGCTCTCCTCTAGCAGAGGCTTCCTGTGAGTCCCATCGGCCAAGCAGGATGGAATCATTTGGGAATGCCTCTCGTAACATACTCCAGCTCAGGAACTACAAGTGTAAGAGGAGCCTCAGGTCTCAGAGGACTTTGGAAAGGCACTGAGAGCTGTCACCCCCCTGCTGAGGCTAAGCTGAAAAGGAGGAAAACCCACAGGTTACTCACACCAAGAACTTGTCAAAACTGGAGGTCAGAAGCCGTAAGTCTGTGCTCAAAGTAAGATGGGAAGCCACTAGGAAAGGAATGATAATATTGGTGTCATGAAAATTTATCAAAAGAGAGCATTGCCAGGAAAAAACATGAATTTATTTTCACAAACAAATTCCTTGCCCAGACTAACAGAACCAAAATCTTTTCTTGATGGCTTTTTGCAGTTGGGCAGAAACGGAAAATCTTTCTGTAAATATTCTCTATCCTCTTGCAGCTGCTCAATTGTCAGGGTGATGAGATTACATGTGAGAGGGAGAAGAGGTTAAGTATTAGCAGCAAGTAAGAAGCAATGTCTCAGGAGATGTTGCAGCCACCTGTCAGAGCATGGGACTGACGCAAGCGGTCAGTGATGTCCTGTGCAGGACAGTTCTGCTCTTTCAGACTCCCTCTCCAACAGTAACTCCTGGAGGCACTACTGGGATTTGCCAAAATCAAGAGGGCTACAGCAGAAGCAACCCTGAAACTGAGATAAGTTCAGCTCCTAGGCAGGTAACCAAGCTTGCAGGAGCCAGTGAGCACTTTCTTTGGTGCCTGTTAAGCACCGGGGTGTGACCTCATTAGAGCGGTAAGAGATGCCGAAGACCACCCTGGGAGCCTGGAATCACCTGCTGCAGGTAAGCTGACTGGAGACTGAGACACTCATCCCGTGTCAGAGACACTCGCAAGCACTCCATTCTGCCCCGAGTGCACAGCCCCTGTTTGCCCACGGCACAGGAGCAGGGCACGCCGGTACAGGATGGAAGGAAGGAATATCCCACTGAAGGCCCCAGGCAGGAGAGGAGGCGCGGGCAGTGGCCAGGATGCTGCGGGCAGGCGCTGGCAGCTGGGCAGAGGCAGCTGCTGCACAGGCAGAGCTCCAGCGACTGCAGACATTGACAGAGCTCTGCAGAGCACAAAGCTCGTCCGAAGGCAGGTGGAGAGAAATGAGAACAGGAATCAATTACAGAAAAACAGATAGAGCTCATACCTGCCACAAATGAAAGAAAATTGAAAAACAGTCACAGCCTTCAATAGTAATAAAAAGAAAATGGTTCGGTCTCTGGATGAGAGGCTAAGAGCAGACCTTGCAGAAGCACGTAAGGATAAAGCAGGACTGCTTGACTTTGCTCTTTGCAGGAGAATGGACATGCTGTGGGTAAAGCTCACCTGCAATTTTCAATGAAATCCTTTAACCTTGTCATCAAGACCACCACCCCTCTAGAGAAATCAAATAAAAGCTCCAACACAATAAACTGAAAATACAGGGAACTCTTTGCCAGAGGCATCCAAAGCACTGGAGGAAATTTGGAAAGATAATTCTTCACATAGCAAATTGGGAGGCAGATATATCAAAGATCAGACAGCACAAAATTAGTGGTGGGATCCATCTGATGAGATGCAGATGTCTACACCTGAGCTCATCATCCCACGTGCTCTGTGTGTTCACTGGTGAGTTTTCGTGTCAACAGGTTCTCCGTGTCATTCCCTCTTTCCTTCCCATGCGAGCAGTGCAAAGCATATGCATAGAGGTGACGATACCTTTGAGTTATGGGAAAAAATAGAGGTTTTATTTTATAAGGTGAGAGACATGATCATATCAGAGAAGCCGCACTGTAAGATACCATGAGTGGAAGAGTTTGGGTTTCTTAATTCACCTGTACTTATTTGTGGGACTTTAATATCCCCTTCTGCAAAGAGTTTCTAGACAAGGCTGCACATGGCACATGCACACACACGTGTCTGGGCTGGTTAGAGGGTGATTGACACTGAATAATTAAAGTGCTGCAACCTCTCTCCAGATACTTCACTGGCTGACAGATAGACAGAGAGGTGTGTGTATGCGACAGAGCACAAAGTGATTACACACATCTAGGTCTTCGCTCTTTCTAGTCTCGGCTCCTTGGCAGATTCCTCAAGTTGTCTATGTCTGTAGCCAAGTTTTAATCACTGTTAAATCATACCATATGACTTGTGCTTTGGAGCACTTTGTCAACATCAGAAATAAGTATTATTCCCACAAAGAATCCAGCTGGCCTCTAATTAGCTTTCAGAATATATCAATTAAGGTGATAATGTGCTGTCCAGTGATGAAAGCCTCTGTCTCACTAGCTTCTAGAAGATCAATACAACTGTATGATATGAAATATCCACCAATTTATTTTCCTGGCAAATGAATCAATAGGGCAATTTTAATGGGACCAGTCGTCAAATAAATGTTATCAGTCCTGAAGAAGTCCCCAAACCGAACAACACCAGTTGTATACATTCAAGCAATATTTTTCTTTCTGGTACTTATTACTGCAGAAAAATCACACTTGTCTTAGCAGCAGCAAAACCACTAATGTAGACAATCACTGTCCTGTGCTTCAATCTATGCATTACATGGCAAAGCTGTCTGTTTTTCCAAGAAGCTCTCTTCCAGTGACAGAGAGATCTGTATATAATACCAGGGAAAAAAAGGAAAATGACAAAAGTTTGCACCTGCCCACAATCCCTTTGCTATATCATACTTCCGATAAGAGAGTGGCTATTAAAGTTCACTTCTTTAGAATTACATGTATTTCATGGGCATCTGAGCAGCATCTGAAACTCCTTGAAGCCAGGTTTGCAGCATTTGTACTTCGTTTTGAGGCTCACCTGGGTCTGTTCCTGTCATAGCAGGCATGAGCTGCAGCATAGAATAGCCTCGCTCTCAGAGTGACACCGTCCAGGACACGTAATTAGGGATCAGCCAAGGGGTTGTTGCCCCATAAAAATATCTCACAGAAATGTTTCTATCACTAAAGCAAAATCCTGGAAAAATCTCTCACCAGCCCCAAAAATGGATCACGAGTCAGCTCAGCTAAACTGACAGAGGTACAAAACACTACAACAGTGAATTGGCTGTGTCAGGGCCTGTCATCACCTGCTATGAAGCACTTGTCAAACCAAAAGAAAAGCTGAGACAACAGCAGATTTCTTGTATTTCTGGTAAGAACATATTTGCATTACTGCTTGCAGTGAAGGATCATTAGTGTGAAGTGTTTGAATACATGCTGAGAAACAGCAGCAAGTGCACAGGCAGGGCAGTAACACCACAGAACACAGGAACCAGAGGGCTTCGGGGTCTGCGAAAACCCAGCATCCACTACAGAGCACCCCTTTCCCCATCTGCCCTTGCTCCCTGGTCATCTGTTCTCCTGGCAATCTCTTTTGATTTCAGTCTCTTCATCTCCTGCACTGAAGACTCCAGGTTTTTCCTCATGTTTCACATTAATATATTGAGCAGAAAAACCCATGTCTGGTCTAAACTGACACAGCTCCATTGTGGGTGACGATGGCAGACACCAGCTACACCTCTGGATGGAGAAGAAACAACACAGAAGTCTCTCAGCCCGGGCAAACAGGGTTTATTCCCTGTCAATCTTTTCAAATGCCCTTCTCCGCAGGCTATTCCTCAGAGACTGAAAATACCCCCCTGAGGACATGGCCACCAGTGCCACCTGCCCTGCAGCTTTCATCTAGGTGGAGGATGAGCCCAGAAACAGCCTGGCTGGATCCTTGTCTTCTGTTTGGCAGAGCCTCTCTTGTGTTTAATAGATAAAAATTAAGACCAGCAGCAGAGTGGGGATTAGGAGGAGTTTTTCGCATCTGAGCTCAGGTTTTTCAGAGGCAAAATCAATCCCTTGTCTCATTCCAAGAGCTTCTGCATCCTTGTCTTGCCAGGCACCAGCTTCAATGATAAATCTGCTGTTTGCTCCAGAAGAGAAAGCAAAATGAACTTGGAGTGAGCTCAGGGGCTACATTCAACTCTAATGCAGGCTGCCACAGCCTACAGTAGCTCCAGAGCAAGGTCCTGCCATGAGTATTCTCAGACCATGAGCTAATCTCCTTCATAAACAAAGAAACTTTCTGTTTTCTCTCCTGAATATAAGGCACCTTTGAATAGATTCTCATTTTTAACATTACAATGAGTTATAACCCCTTTGTGACTCCATGTAATTACTTTTGCAGTTGAATTGCATTATGTATCAAGTGTAAATTCCTGAAAGAGTAACAAATACAGAAACTGTTCCTAAACAAAAGGTACAGGCTGGTAAACTTAACCACTAGAGCTCACAGTTGCATTTCCACAGGTACAATTACGGTCAATGTGTGCCAGAAAACAGCCAAGAACTTTTCCCTCTTTTAAAAAAACATTTTTCCACCAAATTCAGAAAATTACTTTGACAAGCCACCAATAAGTGATGAGAAAGGAATCAGTGGTGCCCCTACTGATTTACAGGTTATTTTGGTCACTGGCCATATGTTGCCGAATTCTTGCAAGGCGTTGAGAAACTTCAAAGCATTTCAGCACACAGCTTGGCCTGAGCATGCTCACCTCCTAATTCACTTTACACAGCAAATGGTTTCCTTCCCAATAGCCCTCCAGCAGCCTATCACAACCTGGCTGTTGCTGCTGCTCAGATCAATATATTAAACTGAGAAGTGTTATTCAAGCAGAATTTAATTTATAAAATAAAATTCTTGCAATGAAAGCTGAAAGCCTGCACTCTCCTCCATCTGGGCCTCCCCACCATTGCTGATACAACTGAACCCCTGCCAAGAAAACAAAATCAGCTCCCCAAAGCTGCCCCCGAGACAACCTCGCTGGCTGTTTCTTCACAGTGTTTTGGCTAAATATAGGTTTTTGAAGGCAGCTCCAACCAGTAAGTGCTGCTCCTCGTGAGCACCAGTGACAGGCCACAAGCTGGGAGATCATTTCTATGGAGTTGGGGTCAAAAGTGAGGCTTTTTTTTCCCCGCAACGTCAGCCCTGAGGCCACCTCTGCTCTTAACAAATCAGCAGGAATTTTATCACCGACCTTGAGGCACAGAAAGTACTGAACATTTCAGAGGCAACCCAATCCCTTTCAGATGCTTCAAGCAGTAGTTAAAGCACTATTTAAATAGCCAGAGAGTTCCTCCTTCATCCTGCAGTTTCAAACGAGGGTAGTAGGCTGATGCCAGCACTTCTCCAGGCACTGATGTGCCCAAGAGAGAATTACCAGCAGACTCTCCCAAGGCAGCAAACCTGATGTCTTCTTTTGGAACAAAAGCCAGAGGCACCTGCAGGATGTGCACCTAAAAGACCCCTGCACCAAGACCCGTGTTCTCTTCCCAACTCTGTTGCTAGCTCAGCATTCACTTGGGGTCAACAGCCCTGCTCACACAATCCTTAAAACCCTCAGCAGACTGTGCACTTTCATTAGCCACAGCTGTGGCCCAGATTGGCAAATAGCAGCTGAAACACCTATTTTTAATTGAAATGAGTCATGATAGACAGATTTTCATTAGTGTTCGTACTAAAGTTGCTCTTCATTGGGCAATCGTCCATTAATCTGATCACGATCATGGTTTTCTTAATGATGTGGCAACTCAATGAAACACATTTCATAAAGTGAAAAATTTCTCTTCTTTCTCCAAGTGAGTCGCTGCTCATTTCCATTCACTGTTATCTTTCTTTCACTGTGCATAACATCAGCCTCTTAAGAATGCAGATCATTTTCTTGAGGCTTGTCCCGGAGTCCCAGCGTCCATGTAGGGGTACCACTTGTCCAAGAGCACCTGCTGCACTAGGGATGCACTGCGGAGCTGCAAAATAAAACCAGGATGTTCTCTTAACAGTTCTTACAGTGGACCAGAGATCACCCAAGGACAGTAGTCCTGCTGGAGGGGACACTGTGTGTTAGGGAGCACATCTGCTCCTCTGCTCATTAGCTGCTGCTTCACTGAATCTTACACACTTTTCAGATGACAAATGATGGGCAAGAGTGAGAGCTGGCAGTGAAGAGGTGACATGTTTCTTACTTCAAGCCCACATGAACCATGATGAACCTGCAAAGTTTTAGGTAGTTATAAACTGGACACACAGGCAACCAAAGCCACGCTCCACAGCCAGCCAATTAACACTTTGCAGAGGGACCATGAGCTGCCTGGAGCTGACCCTGTCACTGAAGTACGCAAGGACTAAGATGGGGGAAGATCTGCTTCTGGTGAAAGGAGAATACACGACCCCGACCTGGGAGGCAGCAACCCCACCCTTTCCCTTTCAGGAAAGGTCATCCTTACACAGGCACACTTACACGGGAGCACTGCAGAGGTTTGCTGCACCATCCTCTGCCCTGCACAGCTCCTGTCATCCTCAGAGAGACCCCTCAGCCTGGCTTCGATGGCTGCACTTGGACAGGGACACAGCAGTTGCTTGGGGAACAAACCCAGACAGCTGAGAGGAGTCAGGGCAATGGCAAACGTGCTGAGCAGGGTGGAGAGGCAGCCACCAGCCCCTCACCAGGCAGGACCACAGGCAATTTTTTGGGCTGTCACAGAGTAGGAATTTCTTGTCAAATGGGCTGTAATGCTCAGTAACACACAGCAGATTAGAAAATGGGGAGGTAGGGGGCTGAGAAGAGGGGAGGGCGTATTTTAGATGAGTTAACATAGGGGATCAAACAATGAGCTTTGCATTTCCCCAATAAAACAGCATGTGATTTCATGGTGTTGGTTGTTCCCACAGAAGCTGTGGCTGCTGCAGCCACTTACATTAACCGAACACAGAATGAATGCTAACATCTCTGCAGAGCTAAATAGACAAGCTCATATTTTCACTTAGTGGAGAAAAACTGCCCCTCTTAATGCTTTATGACTTGACTGACAGAGAGGAAATTTCAGTGTCTGTGCAGGCAGACAGGAATAGATGGGGAAAATGATGAATATTTACAATACAGAGGAGACTATTTAGGCGAGCTATTGAATATTATCCAACAGAAATACGAGTGGAATTGTTGTTAAATGTATAAAATCCTATATTACCGCAGAGGGAGTTGTATTTTGAACATTCAAAATAATTCTGAATAGCTAATGCAATGAAAGAGCTTATAATAAGTACGGTCTTGCAAAAAGGCATAGCTGGCCAACCACACTTGCCAAAAAATCAGAGAGGATTTGATTGAATTTCGGAAAAGACTAAATGACTGTATTGGCACTGGTCACCATGGCAGCCCTGTGGGACAAGTGCACAGGCCTGTCCCCCACGGCTGCATCCAGAGCTACAGCCACTCCAGGGCAGGCAATCACTGACAGCCAGGAGAGGAATGTCCCACAGTCAAACCTACTCAAGCCATCTCTGAGGGGCCCAGTCAGCTTTCCACAGGCAGGAGACAGAGGCCACCTCCCACCCCAACATCTCCCTGCTTTCGCTTCGCTCTCCTTGGTGTTCCCTTACTCTTTGTCCTGCCAAGAATCTCTCAGACCTTGAGTTTTTCTGTGCTATTTGTCTCTCTGCAGATCCCATGCTGCTGCCAACGCCACTGGTAGGAGCTTGGGCATCTTCTTGGTGCCCTCCCTCGGCAGAGCAATGCTAATGCCAAGGTCGCAAGGATTTTGGCAGCTGCTCAGTCCTGGGCAGAGAGGGTTGGCAGCAGGCTGAAGGTGGACAAGATCTGCACTCCTGTCCTTTGCTTCCACGTCAAACAGAAGATAGAAACTACAACCTCAGATGCTTGGCAGGAAAAAAAGAGAGCTGAATGCAGAATTTTACCCTCCCTTGATTTCTATTTAGCAAGTTTACGGAGAGGAGCTGTTCTTTTAGCCAAGGGAATTCTGCATCACTAACAGATTGATTTGTTTATGCTGAAACTGGGTGCTGAAGAAGCAAGTCAGTTAGCAAAAAAAAAAAAAAAAAAAGTATCAGCATCTAACAG
>VYZQ01002161.1:0-80168 GCA_013400655.1 Mystacornis crossleyi
GGTTCCCCCACTAGCTGGGAAAGTTTTCAAAATATCTTGTGGAAACAAACAGGTGAATGCTCACTGCTTTGAAAATCCCAAGGAAGTTTTAAATCCACACATAACATTGCATATACAGAGCTTTCCAAAGTGCAAGGTTGTGGCAGCAGCTCTGTCCCAGATGACACTGCAGCTTGGATGTGTGTGGCCCCTACCCCAACAGGACAAACTGTGGGAAGAAGAACCAGGCTCTGGAGATGCATCTGTGGAAAGGGGAGTTTCTATTCTTTCATGGTATAAAGACAATTTCAGGCTCACTGTGGGGGATATTGCTCCCCCATTGTTACACAATTTTTTAAAGGCCTTATCTCGTTCCGCATACACACACACTTCAGAAATGTTAATCTCACTTTTGTGCTTAACTGTTTCAGGAAAGCAGGAGGTATTGTTCCGTAACATTTTTAAGTTACTAAGACGTGTTTACCAAGAAATGTGATGTACTTCTTTCTCTGCAGCTGAGAGTGTTAGCCAAAAGTGAAAGAAAGTGGGAGGGCTTTATTGTAAAAGTCCTTTAAGGTTCCCGTGCTTCTTGGCTATCCTCTTTAAAGCCTTTGTAACAGCAAGCCCACTCAAGCAGTCTGACAGCTCACATCACTTTGTACGTGGCTACAGAACAAATGTGCTGGGGCGGCTGGGAAAGGACTTTGCTTGTTGGATCTGGCTGTGCCCAGACCTGGGAGCCCTTCAGGCAGACACCTCCCTGTCTCTAGGGAAAGGAATTACCTGGATCAGCCTTCTATGAGCTGGCAGGGATTCTCTGAGATTGGAAGGCTGCTTTAGGACTCCATCCTTTTTCTCTGGAAGCTGCTTAGCAAAATCACCATGTAAACTTCTGCGGACCGAGTTGCTTTCTTGGTGGTTTACGTTACAAAACTTTGCTCCATGTTTGCCTCGCTCAAATGTGGTTGAGCCAAATGCAAAGGAACTTCTAGATGGGGCAGCTGCTGCTGCTATTTTTGTAATTTTGGTTTGTTTATGCTCAACTTTTAAAGCAAACCTTCTCTCCAAGAACAAAGAACCTCAGCAAACCCCAGCGAGTCAAGGCTCTCCAGCATGTCGCCAGAGGGACCAGAGGTGTAATTTAGCTCAGCAGATTTTATTTGCCCGGACTCCACATGTGCAACAGCAAACCACCCTGGTTGTGTTTCAGAGAGGAGGCACAGATTGCCCTGTGTAGGTCTGTCACGTGTGCACTGTTGGCTGAGCTGTGGGAACTGGACCACAGGCTATTTTAGAGCAAAGAGCCCAGCAGAGTAGGCAGCCCTGATTTGCACCAGTACTCCTGAAGAGTGGCATGTACCTCAGTCTACTTCCTCGTGGTCCTGCAAGGTCGCTGTCATGGACACCTTCACTTGTGGTCAGAAGAAGGAATGTGACCTTTGTTCACGGCTTGCAGGAGAAAGCTGCTCTGCAAGCCCTCGCCATCTGTCTCTCCTTCCTTTTCCCTTCTTGAAGGCAAGTTACCACTGTCACTTAGGCAATGATACAGTCTCTGGCTCCCCTAGATGTTTTAAACCACTTGGTGCCCTGAATTAGACTAGGAAGACAACCATATGGTTTTTTCCTGCATGCTTCTTAAAATTGGCTCTTCAGGATTCAATACCAACATTATGATACTGATATCTGGTAGTGAAAGGACTTTTTGTCATTCCTTGTGAGTGAACAAGGCCTCAAGTCTGAGAATGAAAAGAAAATGAATGCTGTCTGAAAGGGTTCTGTGACTCCTCTGAAGAGGAGGATGTGCCTAAGCTGCATGCACATGCAAGCCTGGGAGCTTTTCTTCATGTTTCAAGTTCAAGGAATATTGGGAGACAGATGAGAAGCATTTCAGCACTTCTCAAAGATGTGAATTAACTAGCACAAGCCTGATAAGAGACAAAATAGTATCATCTTAGGGAAGATGTGGTGAAGGAACAGTACCTTCTTTGGCCAGCACAACCACAACCAAGGCAGCACTTATGGCCTCCCCTGCTTGTGGCGGCATCCCCAGCTCCAATCCATACAGGACTAGGGAAGGGCTCTAAAGTTTCCAGCTCCAATCCATACAGGACTAGGGAAGGGCTCTAAAGTTAAGAGGAACGGCTGGACTGTTCTTTTGTTAGTCTGTGCTGGAGGTCTTTCGCCAGGCCTGCTGGACAGTAAGAGCAGGGCTGATGTGGCCTCTTACTACAAGTAAAACCTGGAGTTTTGCAAAAGAGAGCACCGTTGCTGCTGTCAAGTTACAGATCTTCCATCCACACTGACACCTGGAAAAACACTGGGACAGTAAAGAACCAGTGGCATCAGCAACCTCAGAGGTGTCACTTATGCTTTTTAATTAATTTCTTTGTAGGTAACTCAGACCATAACGTGTCCTGATTGTTTTGTGGTGGTGTGGTAGATGATGATAATGATGATCTTTTAATGAGCTAATACATTCATTATTCACTACTCCAACATGTAAGGCAATTACTTCTCTTCAGTCAGAAACTACAAGGGGTTCCTTTTCAGGACAGATTGGCAAACATTCCTCAGCCAAGGATCCAAGGGCATTGTCCTCTTTCAGCTGCACAGCTTCTCATTAATATTTGAAAAGGTTTACTGCAAATTTTAGGGTCGGAGTGTAGTATTTTATGCAGTTATTTCAAAATTCATAGATTTCTAGACTTTTCAGGCCAGAAGGGACTATTATGCACACCTTCTCTGACCCCCTGTATAATGTAGGCTACATTTGTTTAAAGTTTCAATTTGTTTTCCTGAGCAAACTTGTATTTATTATATATAGTTTGATATAGAAGAGTAGCTAGTGAAAAGGTTGAAACCCATAAATATTATATCAGACCACCTGGTGCTCTGAAGCTTGGTTCTGAATGATGGCTGCTCAAAATGAAGAGCAGCTTGAAAGACAGGGAGATATAATGATGTGCCTATTGCAAAGAGCAAATGAATTGGCTCCATGTCAGGGAAAGTTGTTTCTGGGAGCCCGATTTCAGTTTGTGTTGTTTTTTTCCTCTGGAACCAAATGCTCTTTCAGTCAGCATAACCTTTATTTTGAAAATAAGGAAGGGAGAGGAATGTTTCTGTAGGAGATCACACTATATCTGAATAACTCAGTAATGAAAAGCCATCTCAAACTGACAAAGGGAATGCTCCTTACCGAAGGACAAAATTTGCACTTAGAGATGTGCATGCAGAAAATAGCCCAATGCACCCATAACTGTAGTCACTGTAATGCAATGGTTTCATCTGAATAGCAGGGACACATATTTGGTATTTACTGACATTCCATTGTGTGATTGAAGATGTGTTGAATGGCTCAAGAGAGATGTTTCTCTCTTAGCATCTCTGTTTTAAACAAAGATGAAAAGGAAGGGCCATAGGAGTCTCGGGCTGAGCAGCAGTTTCTGTGACGCTTAGCCCGGGCTTTGATGATCTCACTTTCACTCAGCCTCTTGCTCCCGCTGGAAGCCTGTGGCAGGGCTTCGCAGCTCAGCACAGACCCACCATGTAAAAACTACAGGTTCTGTCTTGATGATTAACATTAGCTGTTTGAAATAATCCAAATGCTGCCCTCTGATCTGATAAAATGAATAAATACATTGGGTGTGAATGATGGGAGCTAGGGGGAGGAACTTGGAGGGGACGAAGACAGGAGTTTTTGCCAGGCTTAGTTTTCTGAAAATGAAACAACTTTCAAGGGCATGGGGGTTGAGGGGATATTTTTTTTATTTATTTATTTTTCTTATCCAGATGTTGTTATCCTGGAGGCTTTTCCTGATTTGGAAATTATGTTTTACTGCCTGAGACAGGAGAGAGAAGATATTCTCCCACCAAACAGCAGCATAAATTCTCCGGGGGCACAGGAGGAACGCTGCTATGGTACATTCACAAATGAGTTAACAAGGGGAGGTACTTCAGGTTCCCACAGGTACAAAATCTAGCAGTAGAGCTCAGCAAATCATGAGGTTCTAGCTGCCAGCTTTTCTTAAATCTTGCCCAGCTCATTTAGCCTACTTTACATTTTGCTAAGATACACTTGGTCTCTGCACACCGTTTTATTCCAGTGAGGACAAGATAAATAAGGACAAGAGTATCAGTGGTATGAACACATAATTGCTTGTGTGCAAAGACACTGCTGCTTCTGTAGAAGCAGGTTAGATCCCAGAAAATAAGTGAACCATTCTGCATCCATCCATGTCTGATCAATAGAAGTATAAAAAAGCAAGGTATGTTTTCATAATAAATACAATTACTTTCATTTCATAAGAGAAATGAAATTAATTGCATCACTGTGAAGTGCAAAGGTGCTCTCCTACACAAAGGTGGTGATTTTAATTTGATTCATCATTTCCCTGTTTTGATAATGTTGTAACTCACTTTTCAGTCAATATAGGTCTTTTTCTACTCCTGCTGCTAATATACCCATGATTAGGTTCTTTTTCTACTGATATTTTAGGAAACGTTATAAGCATCATGTAACCATGTTTTAATAATTCTTTCTGATTATATCTGCTGCTGTCATCTGGCTTTAAGTTCCTACTCTTTTTCTTCATGCCTTTAAAAATACTTAATAATCTTTCTATTAAAATTTCTGTTTCCTAATCATGACACAAGTATTGTATTAGACCGACACATTGTTACTACCTTTGTTGGTTTTAATTATATATTAAAGAAGACAGAAACTGCTGGCTCTGTGGAAGAGATTTGATGCCATGAGGACTTTTTAAAGCAAAAACACAATTAATACAACAGCCAAACTGTAGAACAAAAAAGGAAAAAAATTTAGGAGCTACTCATGACAATGTTTTGCCATTTTCTGCAGATCGCTTGTTTGACAGGTATTATGTGAGTGTGAAAGGGTGGTGAATGCTGTAAGTTCTTTTTCTTCTAAGAAGTCCTCTGAGCATCCATTCTGGATGTAATGAAAGATTGTTGTACACTAAGTCATAAGAAATTCAAGGATTCACTCCTGAGCATCTTGACCAGTAGGATTTTTGTTTGTTGCGGTTTTTTTTTCCCCGAGGAAGGTTTTGCAGTGTGGCAACCTACTGACAAATTAGTTGATGGCAGATCAATGGTTTAAAAAGTATGGTCCCAGGCATGGTGCTTGGCCTGGAGAACCAGAGCAGGTCAGCTGTGTGTGGGTTGGACTAAGCACAGAGCTCCTTTTCTCATTCTGAGGATGTGTGTGTGTAAGGGAAGAGTTCTTCAGAGAAGAACTGCATGGAATGACCATATGGTTGGATGATTTCTGACATCTGCCACAGAGCTATTTTACACCTGAGGTGGCTGTTGGGGCCTTACTTGTAGGCAGTGCACACAAAGAATTGGGCTTTTTCAAAGTAACTTTCATCTGGTCTATTTTCAATGTCCTATAATAAACATGCTCCCGAGAAATTCCAGTGCTGAATAGAAATGCAGCCTACTGTGATTAGCTCTTCTTTGTACATCAAACCTTTAATAACCTTAATTTGGATGAAACAATCCAACCTCATGTGTCATGACAGGTCCAGTTTCTTGTGGAGCTGCTGGGAGATCTTCACATATATAAAATAATAATTCAAATCTCTAATTTTGAAACAGATTAATCCATGCTTTTGTCTGTTTACAAATACGGATCATGCTTTGTATCAGCAGTTGTGTAAGGCACACACGGAGTTTGTGTCAGGTTCTGAAGCAGCATTTTTAGCAGTTTTTAGCAGTGCTGTAACTCAGATCGATCAGCAGGGGAGAAGAGCACATAACAGCTGGCAGAAAAAAGAGATTGGATGCCAGCTCTTAGCAATAAACTCTATCTGCTCTTCTGCTCTGTCTTTTCCTTTTGAAACCCTTTGCTCTCTGGGGAAGAGATTTCCACTCCCATAAATGAAGAGAGCCTCTATTCAGGCACAGCCCTGATGTAATAGCCCTAGTCTTCATGACATTCAGTCTCTGGATGTGCTCAGTCCTCTTATTTACTTGGGTTTTTTTATTCCCCTGTCCACAGGGGAAAGTAGAGACTTAGGCGCTGAGCAGAGCCCACCAGTGCAGCTCAGCCATCAGTGGGAGTAATTTGCCATCACTTCAAAGTGCAAACTTCCAGATCGGTGATGTGGGATTGAATGATAGGCTGGTGCCAGCTGGGGTTCACAGTCTCCATCTCCAACATTACAGGGACATACCTGTGTTCTCCTTATTCACTATAGGGTAATTTTCAAACAGTAAAAATAGCTCACTATCACCTTTAGGAACCTCACAAGGATATGGAGCCAGTATGACTCATTACTAAATTACTCAGACCCTTGATGATCATTCTTAGTATCATTCTTATTATATTTTATGTCAAGTAGCTGGACACATGTAAAGGAGTGAGAGTTCTCTCTCTCTGGAATTACTTGCTTCCAGACCTGGAAGCAACACAATGTGAAAGTACAGCACTTAGCTAAATTACATTATTATGAGCTTTATCAAATGCCTATCAATATATCCAGAACTACATCTTCCACATTCAGTGACCTGTCTCTTGGTGCTTTGTCCTGATCAGAGCTGTACAGAGTTTTCTGTAAAGTCCTTGCACAAAGACACTTGAGAGTGCAAGTACAAAAAACAGTGTAGGACCTCAAGGCTGTCTCCCAGACCTGTTCAATTTTACAGTATGGATGTCTTAAAAGAAGGTTTTGGGGACAAGTTTTCTGTGAATATGGATCAGCTGCAGTAAGTTTTGATACACAGGGAGGTAGAATCAAAGAATCACTGAATCATTTGGTTTGAGTTGGAAAGGACCTTAAAAATCTTCTAGTTCCAACCCCCTGTCAGGGGCAGGGATATCTCCCACTGAACCAGATTACTCAAAGCCCTATCCAACCTGGCCTTGAACACTCCCAGGGACAGGGAATCCACAATTTCTCTGGGTACTTGTGCCAGTGTCTCACCACCCTCACAGTAAACAATTTCTAACATATCATCTAAATTTGTCCTCTGTCAGTTTGAAGCCATTGTCCCTTGTCCTGTCACTACAGGCCCTTGTGAAAAGCCCCTCTTCAGCACTCTTGTAGCCCGTTTAGGTAATGAAAGGTGCTGTAAGGTCTCTACCATAGGTGATCCACCCTGCTGTAAGGTCTCTACCATAGGTGATCCACCCTTTGTAAAACAGGGAGGAAGGACACAAAAGAAAGGGCACCCTTCCTGCTTCAAACTCTGAATTTGCCTTAGCAGAAAAACATGGAATGTCAGATGAATTTGCACTCTCCTCAGCCAGCAGCTGCCTGCACTGGATTAGGTGCATTAGCAATACCCAGGTAGCACTTGTCAGCTGTCTAGGATTCTTCTTTTCCCTCATTTTCAAATCACTTAAGATAAGAGAGTAATTTGTGTCTTGTTTTATTTTTTTTCCTTCTGGTCTTTTCTCCTGCCAGACTTTAGCCACTGGTCAATCTATTAATTTGTAATTGTTTTTCTGATGAAGTAGCATGCAATGATAATTTGTTACTGTGAAACCTATAATGAGTTTTAATTATGGCTCCTAATGCCACACACTGTCATTTAAATCTCAATGGCTGTCACTTCCATGTTCTCTTCCAGAGAAAATACGGCTCTTTCCCCCTTCAAATATCTGCATTAGTGCACAGTTTATGCTTGCCTCAGTGGGGCTAAGTGAGTCACAAAATGCCAGCTCCTCGAATTATTAGCTTCTCTGACTTAGGCTTGGTGGAGAAGAAAGCCAACATAATCTATTTGTTACTTTCAGTGGACCCTCTGGACACAAGAGAAACATTGCAGACTCAAACAGACATGTCCTTGCAGATATGCTGGTGTGGTTTTGTTTGTTTGGAGAAGCCCAGCCTTGTGACTCTTGCTGTATTTTTTACAAAGAAAAACATAATCATGCAAGCAATTATTTCTGTGGGTACTTTCCTGAGCAGATGGTCTGCTGCACTGAAGCTTCTGGAGTTCTTCCTTCTCATTTCACCAACATTAAATTTCAAGCAGTTTTTACCATCTTGTGTTTGTGGGATGCAGAGGAGGAGGAGAGGCTTCTGATCAAACCCCAGCAACAGCGCAGTAAATAATTGCAGAAAAGCTCTCACTCAGGTCATGTGCTATGCCTGAAATGGAATATATTTGATTGTATTTTTAAAGAGCTTTGGGCACAGTGTCTGCAGAGCGTAGGCCAAGGCACGGCCCCCACAGGAAGCAGACACACAGTTTCCTTCGATAAGAAGCCTGCTGGCAGGGTGTGAGGGCTGGCAGGAGGATGGAACTAGGAAGCCTCAGTCTCATCCTGGAAGAAGCTGACCAGATGCCACAGGGCAGTAGCAGTGGAGTTTGTGCATGTGCAGAAGAGAGAAACATTGAGACTCTTCACCTTTCCACTAGGAGCCAGCACAGGAGGAAGCGTTGTGGAGGGCTGACTTTTTCGCTGGTTCCTCTAATGTCAGCTGGGACTGTTGTAGTTCTGTAATGTTGATAACTCTTGGGAGGTAACTCTGGGACTTCTGCACTGGGAAATGTAAGACTTCAGCTTGAGCTCCCATGGCTTCTCTTAGCTTGTCACCAGCCACAGATTTGTAAGCTCTTACATGAACCAGGCAGAAAGGGACAAACCCACAATGACTGCCATAGCTGTATGTGGTCAGTCATCTCTGTTGCAAGAATGTGCCCAAAGGGAGAGCCAGAGGAAACTGTGCTAGCTGAAGATACTCAACTGTTTCCGTAGTGTTGTGTGCTGAAACAACGTAATATCATTCTCCATTTATTCTGTTATTTTTTTTTCTAAAGCTTAGGCTGAAACCTGTTACTCTGGTTAAACAGAATAGAGACCTGGCATATATCTAAATGAAAGCTGATATTTTCAGAGGAGCCAGGGGGGACTGAGCACTCTCTTCTGAGAATGAGGGATTTGCAGTTAACTCCCAGTGTTTTCCAGGTCTAATTCTCTATGCTTTCCCTCATGAGCTTATTTGTGTTGTGTAGTGGAGATAATGTCTACACAAATATTAAAAATATGTGGAAGCCTGTATTGTTCTTTGATTTTGTTTCCAGTTTCTTCTACATCTTGACAGATTTCTTCCCTCTTAAGTTCCTCTGCTATGATTAGGCAACATCATCAGTCAGAGAACAGTGTCAGAGCAGTTGTTTGTACAAGCAGATATCTGCTGTCAAACTTTTTTCTGTCCTTATTACAGAAGAATGAAACCTTTTCCTTCACTGAGCTATCAAAGACATGCTGTATGTGTGTGTGTGTGTGTGCTATGCAGCAAAGTGACAGAGTCATTCTCCTCATTTCAGAGCTTTAAAAGATGTTAAATATAAAGCAGGACCTCATCAGGCTGTATTCTCATTGCCTTCCCAGTGCAACCTCAGTGGTGCTTTCTGATATTAAGTATTGCTTCTCACTTTCAGTGGGCTATTTGTGCTTCAGTTTGATTGCAAGTATTTCTACTTCTATTAACAGGAATGAGGAAATAGTGATGTATTGTGAGAAACTATTTTACTAAAAACTTGGGTGTTGTCCTGGTTTGAAGGACAGGTGTCTACTAAGGAAAGCAGGAGTCCCCCTCCCACCTGGGAATTGAAAATATAACCCCCTTCCCTCTGAATTATTATAATTTTGAAATTGAGGGTCTTTCGGGCAAAGATATGAGGAATAGGAATAACAGGTCTTTACTGATATATATATATATATATGTACAACAAGGCAAAGCAAAACAACAATAATTAAGGCAGTAACAACCAACAGAAACCAGACCCCAGTGACAGCCGCCGGGGCTGTCAGGCACTTTCCCCTTTGCTGCAGTGACGGCCACAGCCGGCAGGGGCGCTCCGGAGCGAGGTCGGGGAGCACGTGGTGATGCTGGGCTTGCCCACGCCGGGAAGGGATGGAAGAAAGGCTTCAGCAGCACCGGGCAGCCAGTCCCGGTGCTTCGGCAGGATTCCCCGGGAGCAGCAGGCTGGAACAGCAAGGATGAATGCAGAAGAAAATCCCGGGTGGCAGGCGAGATGCACAGAACTCCAAAGCCGCAGCAGGAAACTCTGGGACCCCTCGGCAGGCAAGGGGTGGTGCCCGCAGTGCTATGGCGCAGCAAAACTCCAAAAGCAGCAGTGAAGGGATGGCAGAGGCAGGGCAGGGCAGAAGGACAAACAGCAGAAAACACAGCCTCACAGTGAGATGGGGTCTCCCCATGGCGACTGCAGTCTCCGCTCCCTCCAAACGCCAGGAGAGCAAATGAGACCCAAACACCGCACCCAGCTCCTTCTTCCAGTTCTAAATCTCGCGGCATCTCTGCCCCCTCACCCTAGAAACAAATCCAAGACAAAGGGGATAGCTGGGCCCCTCCCCTGTGACAAGGTCTTTTTGTTTCTCTTAAGCACCCAGCAGTCTGCCTTAACATGGGGAAAAATTCTTTGAGAGGACAAAAGAAGAACACACAAAAAAACTTCCTCAAACCCCCACAGGTGTCTTCTGTCTTTGGCAGTATGCACCCTGCTTTTACAGGGAAGTGGATGCTACCTGTAGGAGCTGACAGGGATATGAGTTGACTCTTCTGGAGCCAGCAACTTCCATCCTCTCCTTCTTCAGCTGCATTTTCCCTGGCAGTAGAAACCTGATGGAATCTTCTGACATCAGTTCCTTCCTGCCAGCACAACCATGTAGTTCTCTTCTGAGCTGCCCTGGCCTTGCCAACTTTGTAATCAAGACAGGGAGGGAGCTGATATGAAATGTGGCCACATTCTGCGTCATCCAACGTGGAAAGCTGATGGCTCTTCTCTACCAGCAGAATGGCATATGAAAGGGTTAGCTATTTCCTGAAATCCTGCTGATGTGGTGGGGTGAGAGGTGTGGGTCTGGCAGTGGGCAAGTCTCACAGTTGTAACTCATTAATTTAGAAAGTTTTGGCCCCGTGTGATTCCCCTATGCTCTGTAGGTAGCATTAACTGGAAAACTCAGTGTGGTGCAAGTGAGATACCTGGCTTAGTGGCAGCAGGCTCTTTTGAGAGGCTCGGGGATAAAGAAATGTGCTTAGCTCTGGAGGTGGGAATGTTCAGGTGATGGCTGTGGCAGGCTGGGGATGTAGAGCTGCGCTTCCAGAGCCCATTGGACGGGTACTTGGAGAGCCACAAGGATGGGCCCTATCAGCATAGCTCACTCCTTAGGCTCAAGCAGTTCAGTCTTGCAGAAGGGAAGAGCTCTGTGTTTTCAGGGGGAGGAGGGGATAGTTAAATTGGCAGCTGGAAAAGATGCCTTAGGTTAGCTTCTGCGATCTAAGATGCCCCAGCAGAGATTACTACAACATCTGCTTTGCTTGTCTTGCGCATACCTACATATTCATGCACAGCTTTCTGATCTCTCAGGAGATGACTAGTGAGCTGTAAACCTCCTGCTTCAGCCGATGGGAGATGAAACATCTTTTCTCTGTTGTGTTTTCACCTCCAAAGAGTTTTTCAGGCTCACAAGAAAAGACAGGTCTTTTAGAGGGTGGCCCTCTCCTCACCTGTTTCCTGATAAATGCAAAGAGGAATAGGAAGTTAACAAAAATAAGTGAGTGCTAAGAACTGGTCTATCTGGGGAATAATACATCTCTGCACAGTCCGCATGAGCTAATGCCCCATGAGGGAGTGTGAGGGAGTGACGTACAGTCCTGCCAGGATGTGGGCGGCCCTGCAGTGAAGAAAGGTTCCTGACACATCCAGCACGCAGTGTGGAATGTGTTCCTCACCGAATCCAGGCCCTTTTCCGTAATGCCAGCCAAAAGGAAAGGAAATAGAATGATGGTATGTTAGAACAGCCAGAGAAGAGGATCCCATGTGACTTCCAGCTTCCCAGGGCAAAGATATAGCACAGTTCCTCAGACCTGCCAGGGTGGCTCCTGCAGTGAGCTTACAACTGCAGGCTGCAAAAAACCTGAGTTTGATGTGTGCTGCACAACATGCTGCAGAGCTTGTCTTGCAGAGCAGAAGAAAATGAAGGAAGCTCTTTAAAGTCATCAGTGCACAACCCTTGTCTGGGGGGAGGATATTGCTCAAATTTTCTTGATATTCTGAGTACGCTAACTGTACAAACATCTGGGCTATTATCCAGTTAAATCCATCTAAAAATAGTTTGGATATCTGATGTTGAAGATCACACCTTTTTACTGCAGTCCTCAAGAGAAGTCACAATAGTACATGGCGACTCTCTCACTTTGGGTACATCCCAGATTTACACTGCACCTGGGAAGAGAATTTTTTCCTGTTTTCTTCCTCTCCCTTCCTTTCTTCCAACAGGTGGCTTAAAATAATCATTGGCATTCAGCATCTCATTTGTTATTTGATCCCTTATCTCCATCCTACTGGTTGTGTTACTGTGGTGAGCACGTGGTGTTCTCAGTTGGTCCTTGACTTTCTTCAATTGCAACTTACCCCATGAACTGATCTGTGTTAAGGCAGATCATCCCAGAAAGATGCTTCTAGGTTTGACACACACGCTGCTTAAGAGGATTCTTTTCCTTTCTGTGTTCTCTGCCACCCTGCCTCTCTAAAGAGAATCAACATGTTTTCAAGCCAGTGTTCAGCTCACTGCTCCCTCAGCTCTGAAGCCTCCTGGGTTCAGCAGTCGTTCTGAGGTTTGGCATTTGTGCTCTGGCAAAAGAAAGCAGAGTGGTTTTTAAAGGGGTTCTGAGCACTTGATAAAAAAGAAGGGGGCGATCTTCAGTTATAATGATCTGGCAGAATAGAAATTGGTGGTCTTCTATTTTTCACTGCTCACTTCCACACAAACTGGTGCGCATACTGTTTCACGATAGCACCTAGACATGCCAATGTGCAGCAGATGCAGAACAAACTTTTACTTGAAAAAGCTGGATTTAAGGTAGTCCAAAAGTCGTGAACAGATATAAACAGACTGTTAACTGAAATGCATGTTTTTCAGATTCCTTTCTGTAGATTGAAGGGGTTGGGGTTTTTTAATTCATGTTTAGAGTAACCAAAGAAATCATTCTTTCGTTTTTTTCTCCCTTTTTTAACATTTCAATAAGTAGAGATATCAGTGGAGCATTTTTATAGAAGTTAGAGAGTTAAATGGAGATGTCAGTCTTAAACTTTTCACAACATTGTCATCCCTTCTTGATCAATTAACCCTTACTTATTTGGGCTACTTTGTGTTTCAGTGCTGTGTGTGATGCATTTAGTGCTTGAGCAGCTCTGCACAGAAAAAATGACCTTTCTTCCATAGGAGCCTCTTTAGAGAAAATCAATTATAAGTGCTTAAACTGAAGGATTCACAGCACCATTTTACAGCAAACTTCTGTCCACCATCACTCAGGGCAAAGCACGCAGCAGCCAGGCAGGCAGGGCAAACCTCTGTTGCAACAGCCAGAGATGCTAAGCACCACACACAGGCAGCACAGCCAGATGAGCAAACCACTTGATTCAGGCCTGTCAGTGAAACAATGACAAGCCAGGAGTTCGTGTATCCTGCTTGTAGCCCAGGCCCGGTGCCCGTGTTGCAGCTTTTCTTTGTTTCCATCAATGCCATATGTGGGGATCATCTCAGTCTCCACCTAATGTCTCCTTGGCTTCTGCCTGTTCTTCACTGCTGAAGGAGGGGGACTTTGAGACTACCAAGAGCATAGGTGGGTACTCAGAAAAGAGAGCCATGAGGGGAAAAAAGGCATCTCTTCCTTAGAGATGGGAACTGCTCAGTGCCATATGGGAATGCCACCGCAGACAGCCCATAAGCTCTGCTGGGAGAACTGGTGTGGGACCTGCACCGCCACACACGGGTCTCCCTGTGACTCTTTGCCCTGCAGGGAAATTCACTCTGATGGGAGCTTTGCAAAAACTCAGCACTCGTCTAATCACCAAATTCAGGTCTTGGTCTGTTTCCAGTTGAAATCAAAGTCCTGACTCGCACCAGTTTCCATAGTGCTGGACGGAGGAGAAGTCAACATTTCTGGGGGCTGCCCCACTTTGAAACTACAACGGCAAATATAGAGGGAATGCAGAGGAGCAAGCACCCAGAGCTGTGTTTGCAAGGACTAATATTTAACACTGAGAACATAAATACTCTTTAAGTGTTTAACGTAAATGATTGCGGTCATAAAGCTGGAATGGCACACGGGCTTCATGCATCTTCGAAATGTTTTGACATAACAGCCTAAACGAGGATTTAATAAAGTTCTTGTGCTCTAAAAAGTACTCATAATTTTTGCTTAATTTCTACATGTTTTCTCCCCCTTTAATTGTAGTTCGACAAAGCAGAGGGACTAATCTCAGATAAAAGTAGAAACACCAAGATTAAAGTGCACTGCTGTTTATTTTTAAGGGCAGTGGGTTAATATGAGCGCTCTATTGTTGATGTCAGCATCACAAGCTAAAGATAAACACCACTTTTCCGCACTTACATCACATTTTCAAGGCATTATTCTTCATTAACAAATATTTTCTTCTGCAGTGGAAAAGAATGACTTTGTCATAAGCTTATTGGCTACCAATCATAACCATACTGTGCCTGTTCTGTCAAATATTTCTTTTTATCATGATCTTTGCTTTTAAGTGTAATTTTTGTTAAAGTTTCCTTAAGTTCTGACTCTTTCTTACAATGAAACTATTCCTTTATTTTTACAAAATAATTTTATTTTCTAAATGCATGTATTTTTTCTTATAGTCCCTTTCTTACCATTACCTCAAGTAAGATATTAGAAACTTGATGTTCTTGCTGTTATAAATCTTCCAAATGTCCTATGGGTAAGAGCTGATAATGTATACTTACACAATTGTTCCCTGCTTCTGTTTTCCTTCTCTTGCTCAATTTATTGTTGGAGACTGTAGTTGTTTTATGAGTAAAGTCTTGTAGTAATTTGCTTCAGAAAGACTGGGAGATAGTATCTATCTAAGGAGTTACAAAGACACTAATCACTGTAATCTTTCCCCTTGTCAATCTCTCAGTGTTCCTTTAAGAAATTTATCACCTGTGTTCAGGTACTTGTGTCCTCCCATAAAAATTTCAGCATGTGAATAATGAATAGCATGATTTTCTAAAAGAAAAGAGAGGTTTCAAAGCCATGGAAAAACATATTTGCTTTTCGTTTGAAAGGCCTTTCTGCAGACCACCAAGAAGAACATCCTACAGCTGACAGATGTTACATGCTTCTGATGCTGTTACGTAGAAAGCCAGGCAATAAAAAGCTGCGCTATGTGAAATAACATGGACAGCTTGTAATTTAAAATATTTTCTTGCTGTCAACTTATTTTGACCTGTGCATCTTGCAGGACAGTCTCTGAAATGTATCTGTCCCTTGCTTATCTATGTTAAAATCATATCTCTTGCATCTTACTCATCTGGAGTGGCACATGCAGGTTATAGCTGATACCCATCCTCTATTGCTCATATTGTTCTTCAGATGAGGATGAGTCAGAAAAAAGTTTAATTTTTTCATGCTTAGGAAGCAAATTTAGTTAATATAACTTACTGAGACAAAAATTCCATTGGGCAGACCTAAAGTGATTCTCACTTACTGTTTTCCTACGTGGGACCTTAGAAATATTTTGTCATTTTTTCCAGTTCAGAATAAAAAGAAAAATCAGTTAGCCTGAATTCCTTCTGAAACATTTTCCTTTCTTCTGGTGGCTCTAACTCACAGAAGAACCTACTGAAAAGTGCTGCAGTGGTTCAGAAAAAGACTAGAAATGAGATAACATGATTTAAAGGGCTAACTGTATTTTACCAGTGCTGCTTGCATGCCTCATTATAGTCATTGATGTTCAAGAAATAATTTCATCAACTAATTTTGAACATTTAGCAAAACTCGTCATGTGATCACAAGAAGAAGAAAGCCAAGTTATTAGAAGAGATTATTTAATCTGTAATAATTGTCATCACTGAAGTGTCATCTAGTATATTCTTCTAGGTACAAATATGGTCACAGTGAAAAAAACTGAGGACAACTGACTGCTGTATCCCACTGAAATAACTAAACCTGAATGATTCCTGGTTAGTGGAACAAGAGATATTAAGAAGATCGACATATAGTCCAAAAATAATTTCCTCTGGCTACTTCTGAAATATTTAGCCACGCATGTTGTATTTTTGTGAAGGCCACATAGGAAATAAAAGCATTAGAAATCAGCTTGCTGTAATTAAGTGTGCTAAAATATGTGCTGTTATACAATCTGGTTTATATACTCCTGTAACCATCTTTCAACACACAAATCCTGTATTTGCATGAATATACACAGCTTGCAGATTAGTATACAAAAAGAGATTATTGTGATGCTCTAGTCGAGCCTCCAGCCGGAAATGCTTGTTTGCATCGAGTATTTGTACATGTCAGTCTATTTGTATGTCCATATCTCCACCCATCCCTCAGCTGTTAAATTTTCTGAGCAAAAGTTCATGCTTCCTCAAATTTTTCTATCCACCCACTTAACTTTGAACATCTCCTTCTCCCTGGGAAAAACCGATGTGAATTCTTTGATCTTCCAAATTCTTCTTGTAGGACAGCAGACATCTGATTTGACCTGCACATGTCTGCATTTGCATGAGAATAACTTTCCTTCTTCCTCTGTATATTTGGGAAGGAAAACAGGGGAGTGACTTAGCAATGTTCTCTTATGGCACAGATGCCATAGCAGCAAAGGTTCAGAATATATTTGATTGCAACTTCTATAAATTGATACCTGAAGCACTCTCAAGATTTCTTGTGTCCAAGTCAAAAGTACTTCCAGCCTTAGAAAACTTATATTGTTAGTCTGTACTATTTGTAGGCATCAAAATAAACTAAAGGGAATTCTTGTTTCGTTTATGCTTATTGAGAAATCTGACATAGTAGGTGTATGTTCTAAACTAATCAGATTACAATCTAATTCAATTGAGTAGCTCATCTTCAACAGCAATCTCGCATTTATAATGAGCAAAGCTTAAACTTGAGCAAAGTCATATTGCTTTTCTCTGGCTTAATTTGCAGTTATCCAAATAGCAATACTACAGATAATGAATTCCAAGTTAATCAAATTGTTGTACCGATGAGCTTGGTAGTTCATCTTCAGTTTCAAGTTCATAAGATCATTTATGGTCAGCTGCTAAAAAGGAAAATCTTCTCTTCATCAAAATTGTAGTCTAGTTAGTTTTTGTGATTTGTGTCAAGATGAAGTTTGGAGGAGAGAAACCCACAGAAATTAAAAGTAGAATGACAAAATTTATTCTCAGTGAAAGAAACGATCCATTTAAAGGAGCCTGTGTGCTTTCTGATCCCTTCAGATAAACTTTTTGCTATAGTGAAATATAATTTTTCTATTATTCTTTCCAGCCTAAATATATTAACCAGTTGTTTTACCGGCCAGTAAAAAAAAAGTTACATGATCACACATGCTCTGAGTTTTTGTGAGAATGTATAAACCATGACATGAAGTCATCTTCAAAGGGAGGGAAAGTCATCATGAATATACCTTTAAATGTTTGTGCGAAATTCACAGAAGCTTTGAATATTTTCCTTTCACCTGCAGTGCCAGAACCTTCTGAGAGAATTTTGTTCCTGAACCTTTCCTCTAAGCACTCTGAGTTTAAATATCCACTTCCCATGAAGGTGTCTACACACTTTGAAAGATTTAATGAAACATCATAGCCAGTATAAAATTTGTTATGAAATATGTAGGAGACCAAAATCAGGTTGATTCACAGACTTGTCCAAGTAGCTTGAAATCGAAAAGACACGACAGGCTGATGAAGGTCCATAACTTGGTCTCTTCTGCAGTGCCAGTGTGAGGGACAGATCCAGTCACCCACTTCACTTCAGTCACCCACCCACTTCACTGCAGAAAAACCTTCCTCTGCTGTGACAGACACAGGACTGACCCCAGCGGGACTGATGTCCTCAGCAAAGGACAGCATTTGCAAGGTGCACAGTCTAGCAGAAAGTACTGGGTGCCACACCAGGAGTGCAGACCTGTGGTGTGAAATAGGAAAGGTCGGGCTTTGCAATCGGCTTTTCCAGGGCCTGAACAAGAGCTTGTACCCACCACATTGGATCATTCGCTGGGATGGGGAAGGAAAAGGGGGGGAGAAAATTGACCTGGGTGATGGATCTGTGGACTGCTGGTGTGTACACTCATGTGCTGGAACCATGTGAGTGTTAACACATGGTCACCCTATCAAAGGTCTGTATATGAAACTCAGCTGCTGGAGTGACAGAAGATTTTGTGCTGTTAGCGCACACTTCATTAAAATACCAGCTGAAATCCAACTCTGAAATCCCACAGTTTGTGTTAGTTGATAAAACTCAATTGCCTCCAATTACTGTTAGTATGGCTTTAAAATAATATTTTGTTGTAGTAAAGGTCCCGTTGTGATGAGGAATAGCTGGCGTTCACAACTTGAAATTTGGGAAGAGTGTAAATACATGGTGGGGTAGGGAATATATCAAGACTGCTTTTGTCACTGTACTCTACATCTTCCAGCAACAGGGCTGTACAAAACCTAATCAGGGATGCAATACTGGGCAATGGAAAGGTTAAATGTTTTTTGCCTCCAGTATTTAAATGAGCTTGTGATGAAATAAAGCAAACAGTTGCAAGTCCTGCTTGAATCCAAGAGGCAGTTTCACAATCTGGAGAGGAGAATGTGTCACTGCTTTGTATCGTTTGAGAAGTCCTTAATCCTGCAAAGCACTTGTGTGAAGATAAGACTTTTTCTCACTTTAATCCCCAGGCCTCATTCATGTGCTTGAAATTCAGCTCCTGTTCAGGAGTTTCACAGGAGCAGGACCTTCTCAGCTGTACTGAAACACCTACTATTGGACATTGCTGTAGGTTCTTCCTTTGCCTGTGTGCAAATATGCTCTCTGTTAAAAGGAGCTCACTGCCTCAAAGCACGCTCGTGGTGGAGATGGGCACAGTTAGTTGGGGTTTTTTTCCGGAGCAGCCTGGCTATTCAGCAGGCAACCTTGTGCGTGGGATTGACTTTTAAACAGGCGTAAACCTTGCTGCCCTTAGGTTTCTAGAGGAGAAAAGCGTGTCAGCTCTTCTGTGCAGAAGGTACACTCTTGGTTTCATTCTAAGACAGAAAGAAGAAACGTGATCAGGTTCCTCAAATTTGTATTTCTAAGCTACATAGAAGCATTATTACAAATATTCATATAAAGTATTCACAAAAAATGACATCAATGCATTTGTATATTGCTTTAGCTACAGGCTTCTATTCATGACAAACCATTTTAAAAACATCATTGGATATCTTATGAAAGTTTAATAAGACTCCTTGTTGACACAGTGGGAAATCTTTTCAGAAGATTTTCTTTTAGATCAAAACTCTTTGGGCTTCTTGCTGAGAAGAGTAAGTGACCCCTAGAGTCCTAGCTGATCACCACTAGTTGTGGATGCAATTGCAGAGAAAAATGGAAAAACCCAGTGATGGGCAGAAGGAGGCACTGAGTGCTTAGGCATTAATCATTTAATTTTTATTCTGTTGATTCTGGTCAGAGCTCTAGACTTGAGCCGGGCCAGGATTGCTTGCCAGAGCATGAAAGTGCCAGCAACCATCAGAATTATTTGCTCCTAAATAATGGCGCTATTGTGGAGCCTGCTGGATTCAGGAAGAGGGCTGAACTGCCTTTTGCCTTTCAGGCTTCTGCAAGGCACTTTCTCCTGGGCCACAGTGCCTGGGTAAGGTGACAAGACTGAGGACAGGTCCCATAAAAGACAGGAGGCTGAGTCAGGCCACCACCCAGGAGGAGATGCCGAGGTGTGTGATGCCTTTATGCTCCTCAGTTTCCTGAGGGCCACTTGGAATTTCGTCCTCTTCTTGTTTCACTTGCTCTCAGTTCAAATGGCCCAGGTAGTGGGTTCTTGGCTCACTTACCCCACCAAACACACCAGTAGAAGTCCTTTAACTGCAAAAACTGAAATTTTGCTTTCTGCTTATAAGTAAGCCTTGGGAACCAGGTTGGTGTATATTTTTGTCTAATTTAATACAGAGATCGGAATCAAGGGCAGGAATAAGAAGGGAAGGTGCTGTGCATCAGATACATGGGAAATACTAAATTATCTCAGGTGCTCATGAGTTCGTTAGAAATGTCTTCCAGACACTGGGATTTTCTGACTCTGTTGAGCTGGAAACATTACAGACAGTCTTTGTTGCAGTATCTGAACATTTCCCCCTGCTGAAACCAGACTTGCACAGCAACAAAAAACAAAAGGAACTTTTCACACCTCAAAATAGATTTAATTTGGGTTCAGTCAGAGTTTGGGGCAAAGGTTTGTGATCTTTCTCATTTTAATCAAATGATTTGGCACATGCCTTCAAAACTTTCATTGTCAGAGTAAGATCAGCAGAATTCACTTGCAGGTCCATTAAGCAAACAAAACCACATTCCCTGCTGTCACCTCAGTTCATGCTTTGGCAATTTTTAGAAGCTCTTTTTTTAAAATAACTTTCTCTGGGTTCCAGGACCACTACTACTGCAGCCTCAGTGATTATACATATTTATATAAACACGAAACACAACATAGTGAAGTTCATATATCTATCTTTTGCCACCACAATCCTTAGTCTGAAGCAAAACAAAACAAAAAAGACATAAAACTGCATTTTGATATCCTTTAAATCAGTATTGAAACCCTTCCAGAACGTGAAAGTTATTCTGGCATCTCGCTGAAGGTTAACTTTAGCATTCTGGAAGGATTTCAATAGTAATGAAAAGGACAGTAAAGAGAGTAAAGCTATTTCAGAAGCATTCCTGAAGGATAATGCTGGCATGCTAGAGAGATTTCAACAGTAGGCTAGAGGGCAGCAAAATTATTTCTAAAGTATTCCTGAAGGAGAACTTTAATAATCTAGTAGTATTTAAAATAGTAATGCTGTGGTGGTAAAACTATATAGCAAACGTCCCTGGCAGGTAATTTCATTCTTTGAAATAACAAAATCAAAGCCTCAAATGCGTGAAACCTGCTGCTCAGAAACTATGTCTGTAAGGAACAGAGAGGCAGAGCACTTGCTCTGGAGGGCCGTAAGTTACAGGGGTTGAAAGGTGACATCCAGCCCTGTGCAGAGGTCCTTTCTCAGAAGGTGGGGATGTATCTCAGGGTCACCTCCACTGCCTCCCTGTGGGTCAGTGAACGTGCTGCTCAGGTGTCAGGTTCTCTTTCTCGTTCCACCTAAAGATCTACAAATCTGGAACCTTCACAGTCTCAGAAGAAACTGAGTGGGAGATGTCACCCAGTGGATTTTTCTGAAGGTCTGGATGCTACCTTCTGCCTCAGCTGGCAATACCACAAGAGCAGGTTTTCTTAAAAAGTGTCACTTCTTAGTCCAGCTGACTCAGGGAAACACACAGACATGTGAAAATTAAACTCAGACACACTTTAGCCGACCAAATATGCAACCCGGCATTCAATTTGTTTGGGTTGGAACAAATTTCAGCTAGCAGTTCTAGCTCCTTCTGTATTGTATCCTAACTGGTATGTTGGATTAAGCTACAGTATATATTAGAGGTAACCATGAGCCAGTCGATGAGGAGCAATTAACTTGTGCCCCCATCTTTTCCACCATTCCCTTTGCTCTTTGTTGAGAGAAATAAAGGCATAAGGCATTTTATGCCCTATCTGTACAAGGAGTGGTCTCATCCACAAGCAGGGCATGACTTGCAATAGGAAGATTACGTTTATTTTTGATTCTTTCCTAAGAACAACAGACACACTTGAAAAACAATGACAAATTTCAGTCATACTTGTAAAAGATATTGCATTTTGCTATCTTCACCTCATTCATGCGCTTGTGCCACCATGGTGCCAATAGTACTGCCACACCTTTAGCACGTGCTGCTACTTACCAGAGATGATCAAGTTCATCCACTCTGTTCCCTTTTTGAGATTATGCTGAATTCCTTCATTTGAAACAGCCTTCCCAAAACAAAAGTAACAGTACGCTGTAGGTAAATTTTTGCTCTAAGCTCATCCATGTGGGCATATGTAGAAAACAGAAATTAATACAAGTTTCTTGAAATACAATCCTATGAATTTACTGAGAGACAAATTTTGATTTCACAAATGGATATTTGGTAAAGCTCTGGATGCTTTTGCAGCTGGCATATAATTTTGCAGAAAGTGTGTTCAGAGTCTGGAGGAGACAGTGCTGGTAAAGATACAAAGTATCCCAAGGGAAACCTCAGACATGCTCTCCACAAATATTTAAGTGGGATATAGTCAAGACTGTCTTTAACCAAGCTTCTGAGAAAATCTGTAGAGACCAGGGATTCTTCACAGGAACTGTATGATGAATCATTCTGATGGGTTAATTTTCTCCAAGAAAAATCATAATCTCTTTGAGAACTGCAGGGTGGGGGTGGGAAAAGGAGTAATCTGACTCATTTGCTTAACCTGAAACGCTCTCCTGGATCTTGCAGTAACAGCTATCAGATATGGAGTTGCTGCCAGTGTAAAATATGTGCGTTTGCTAGTATTCCCCAGAAATGCTCTTTCATCCTAAAGACAATGCCCTGAAACCTCCCAGTTCCTACTTGTGCTTTGCTTCTCTATTACGTGATCTGAACTGTGCCGTGTTCTTCAAAGGTGGGGTGGTTTACATCACTACTGCCGGCCGTAGGAGTCCTTTCTTTTTTTCTTTTTCTTATAAGGATTATTGCTGTCCACTGGAGTTTCCTCCAGTGGCTTTTCACACTTATGAAGTAGGTGTTCCCAGGTTCCGATAAAGTCATCATTTGCATAGCCTGACAAGGAAAGATTAGATTTATCAGCGTTTTCTGTAAGTGGATGTCCTTCAAGGAGAGCCCCCAGAAAGCAGAGGTGAATGCAGCAAAGGGAGCGGCATTAATCATCTTCACCACTGGAAATGAGGAAGAATAAATAAATAAACAGCTTAGCATCATGATCAGGTATCAGGGGTTTACCTCAGGTCGCATAGACATTAAATGCAATCCCAAGGATGTCAGGACCAATGCCACGGATGTTTTCCTTGCGGCGGCTTTGTGAGCGGTGAGGGAGAGCTTTGCTTGAGGCGATATAATAATGTTATCAATAATAACAGGGTGTATATTGTGGCAGCTCAGTGAGCTGGTCCTGGGGGTGAACCTTGCTGTAACTACAAGTGTTAGGGCTTCCACGTTTCGGTTTGAAGCTAGTGATGGGGAATGCTGACACAGGGACATCCATGGGTTGTCTCTCTCATCCTCTGGGCGGTTCATACCAAGCAGAAGGAGTGCTAGCATCAATAATAGAAAGAGTTTCATTAGGCGGATTTGATGAGGGGTATTACAAGTTAACTAATTACTAGAAAAGAAGACGGTGCCTTCCACTAAGGAGGATGAGGTGCTGAGACATCTCCTGGGGCTGAGGAAGAGAGGGAAGTTGTCAGGATTAGCTGATGATGCCTAGAGGGAACAAACTGGCACCCCAAAAACAACCAAATTATCAGGGCTCTGCTCCCCACAAAATTCTACAGCTTGTAAAGCTGAGCCTTCTGCCCCAGGTTAGCCAGGGTGCTGTTGTTTTGTGGGTGTAACTGTGTCAAAGATCCTTCTGGACACTGAGATTTAGCAATTTCAGTACTCGGAATTTGTAGCTGTTGCTTCCTGAAAAAAAATATAAATCAACAAAAATGTTTCAAAAACCTGTTCAAGTGTGTAACTTTGCACACCAGAGTAGCTGCAATTTAATAGTACTGAAAGTGTGATTGCACATATATTGCCAGAGTCGAAGCATCCTGCAATTATTTATAGTGACTGAAAATTATGATTTTTTAAATATTTGGAAGAGTGTCAATATCTGTCAAGTGAAACCGTCCTTTTCTAATTATTGAGAAAAGGCTTTTTAATCATATTAGTCAAAATCTTTATCAATATATTCAGTTCACTGAAATTCTGAAATGGGAAATCAGCCTCTAATTTAAAAATGATGAAAAATACAGAAAGAATCTGAAATTCAAAATAAAAGTAAATTTCTTTCCTTACATAGAAAAAGAACTTCAAGTGTACAAATTTATTAATGAAATAGTCCCCAATTTTGTCTTTATTCTGATATGTACTGAGAAAACAATTTAACTGCTTCTCCAAGGACATTTTATATATTTAGCACTATGAAAGCATCCTGAAGGCTTTCTGGTACAGCTTGGTCCTAGCATCTCTTTGTTCTTTTCAACATCTTTTTTAAATAGTCAGAATTTTAAAAAGCAATTTAGCTTTATAAAAAGCTAATTTGATTTATTTGGGTTATTTTTATTTATTAACCAATTTGCTTCTGGTTGATTTTCTTAAGTGCTAAGCTTCATAATGGAAATGCTGACACAACTCTAAGTATAGGAGCAAATGCTATTCTAATAATTCAGCTGAATAAATACCAGCCAGCATTTAGTTATTTTCCCAGGAACTGAATAAACAGCCACTTCCTTTATAGTGTCCCTTTGTAAAGTAAAAGTTCTACAGCCTACTAATCATCACTATGAAATTTTCTATTAAAAAACCTCCAACCTTTCTTTTGTTTATTGTGCTAGATCTTTGTGGTTCCATATTAGTCATGTTAAAAAACCCACATATACCACCCCCCCCCAAAAAAAAAGAGGCAAAACAAATACACTGAGTTGGCATTGAGCCACAATTTTGACCTATTTCAAAAAGCACCATTTTTGACTTCTGTTGCTTCTATGGATGAGAAAAAGAGAGTGAGCTCAGCTGAATAATTCAGGTGCTGATCCATGTTTCAAATGTTCAGAACTATTCTTGAATAAATTAATACTGCACCATGTGGTTTAACGAGTTAAAATTCTTCACAGCAGATGACAACCTGCTGCTGAAGATGGGGTGTAACTGTACAATTTCATCTGATGTAACAACCCACTGCAATGCTGCAGGTATCACATAATGTCACAACAGGGCAAGGTTCATAGGAATTATTTCACTCTGCTAGTCCCTATTATGCTAGAGAAGGGTAAAACTTAATTTTGCACTGGAAAAATAAGAACAGTTTGAGTTTGGGGATTTCTCCATTTTGGATGACAAAAGGGAGTTGCTTTTCCTGGAAGTTCTGCCAGTGAAAGGGCAGTTTCTCATGGTAAGTGTCAACCCTGAATTGTTCAGAAGACCTAATAAACCCTGGACATATCCTTACCCGCAGATCACTGACAGGTGCTTTTAACTCAGTTCTGCCTAGAAAGAGAGAGAGAATGGTTGAGAAAAAGAGTTAGTCTTATAAATCTTCACTGATGCAAAGCTTAAACCTCAAATACTGGGATTTGCCCGAGCTGCATTAATGCCAGTGCAGCAGGCGATCCCGCTGCTGGTGCCTCTGGATTGCCCTGCCAGCAGCTGAGAGAGGCAGGCTCTGTGTAGAGCCAAACCTGCCCCCAAACCGTGGTGTACAAGCAGGCATAAGGCTGGGTCCCTTGGCGATGGGAATATCCATCAGGCTCTGCCGTGTGCCACCGCTCGCAGAAGTTGAATTATTCAGATCACACAGCTCCTGTTTTGCATGCCAGGCCTTCCCCGTTTCCATTTCACTAATAGCTACCCCACTGGGTGGATGGCATGACAGCTCCTGAGTTTATACACCCTTAAACTGTACTAATTACTGGCTTTTAAGTAACTAAGAGTTTTTATGGCGTCTTCATTAGGGTAATAGTAAGTGGGTGGATACGGGCGTCAATCAAATGAAATGGTAGATGAATTGCATGTGGTATTTCAGTTAATTTGTCCTGTTAATCTCCTGGTGATGTTTGCAGCTGTTGAAGAAGACAGCCTCCTTTGTGGGAATGAAACCAGCTGGGTGCCTGATCCCTTCCCATTGCGGGTGCTGGCAGTTCAAGCAGCAGTTTCAGCTTCTCTCGAAAGAGTTTTGATCTGATTAGGTCCGCTCTGAGTTACAATAAGGGAAAATCATGCCAAGCAGTCAAGTCCTGTTTTGGTGCACTTCCAGTAGCTTTTTAAAGTGGTTTTAATGACCAGCTCAGAAACTTAAAATAGTAGAAGAAAAATGTAAACAGTTGAAAATGGGGCAAAAGATGTGCCACTCTGACCATGATCATCCCGACCAGTATGTATTTTCCTGCCTTCCTGTCCTGATGACAGCTCTACGAAGTAGGAAAGGGGCAGCCCTTGGGAAAGGCTGGGGTGGGCTAGTCAGGGCTCTAACAGCCTCCTGGAAAAAGAGTTTGTGAAAGCCCTGTAGCAAGAGGAGAAGAAGAGGAATGATCTCTGGGAATGGACACGAACTCAAGATAAAAATAGTGAACTGGAAGAATTTATTTATTCAGCTGAGCAATGGTAACCTTAGTTGAAGGCTGAATTCTGTGGAGCAGCCCGTGTCACATAAGGAGCATTGCCCAGGTGACAGAGCAAAGGCATTAGGAAGCCTTGACTTGGCTTGGAGGTTTTGTTTGATTTGAAGTGTGTATTTTATTGCCATGGATATTCATGCAAACACTCTCCTAAAACACGTGGAAAAAGTACGGACTTGAAAAGTTGCTGAAGCCAGTAGGACTGCTGCTGTCTAAAAGCAGTAACAAAAAGCACCAGATTATGACATTCTGTACTTCAAAACCTGTGATCTTATTGTACAGTTCAGCAGTACCCATGTCCCTGTGTATGTGCCCTCCTGGGAACCCTCCAGGATGCAGACTGCAGGATCAGGACTGTGTGTACCTCTGTTTGCCTGCGGAGAGCCAGACTGGTAAAATTCCCAGTTCCAACACCTCTAAAAACCAAGCTTCAGACACCTCAAACTGATGGGGTGAAGAGTAAGGACTAAGTCCTACTAGCAAAACGACATAATTTTTTTTTTTTAATGGTACTTGTGTTACTGATGTTTGCTGTCATGCTCACATCAACTGTAGGTATGATTTGTACTTCTAACAGACCTGGTTGTATCTGCAGATTAAGTAAATAGAGCACAAAGGTAATTAATTATGATCTTTCTCAGCTTTCCCATGATGTAGAGATCATAGGAGGATTGTTGATAATGCTGAGAAAACTCTAAGAAGAGTGTCTTACCATGTTTTATTGCAATGTCAGTAATGTTATATACTCTGTTTTTATGGACTCTGTTTTAAAGTTCTATTTCTCTCAAGAATGTGTCATTTTGATTACTCTCAACAAGAAATCTTATAATGCCACTAGACAAGCCTTTTCTGATTAAAATGGAAAATTTGGGTTTGAAAACTTTAAACAGACTGGGCTCTGGGGGGTTTTTTACCTTCCTTTTTAATACTACATGAAGGGAATGGGGAAAGGCTTCTCCATGCACGCATATAATTTAACCCATAACAATACCATCTTTATAACTTCTTCTACTTTCAAAAGCTGACAACAGAAGAATTGAAATTTATTTTCTTTTTAGTTTTTCTGTCCACACTCACTCTTTAAGTGTCAAGGTAGTTTTGACAAAAAGAATTCAAAAGAGTGAGAGGAAAAAAAAGAGAAATAAAAATTGGGTGTGCAGGGCAGGAAGAGACCCAAGACTGCCTTTATGCTTTCAAGTACACAAAAGCAAATGCCCAGGAAAAATTTACAGGTATTAGGGGGAAAAAAAAGCAAAGGTGAAGAGCCCCTGGGAAAACACGAGATTTTTAAATTGTTGAGACATTGGATATTCACTTTCTAGAAGGATATGTTACAGGCACATAACGTAAATGTTCATCCTGAGCTGTCTAGGGCATTGAGATTTCTTGAGGGTACAAATAGATGTTTTCTGGAAATGGGAAATGCAAGAAATTCCTGAGAATTCCTGGGTAGAATTCTTTTACACTTGGCCCAAGTGACCAAGGCATCCCATCAAACTTATTAAGTGAAAACCCTTTAATCTGAGGATTCAGAAACAGTGACCAGCTACATTTGAGCAGAAAGACAGCATCCAATTCTAAAAGCACAGGCCAGGGAGCTAAATTACCTAAATGCTGTCACTGTCTTGGAACAGGGATGTGAGCCCAGCTCCCCATGCCTTGGAGACTCCGAGTGCTCTGGTACAACATGGCATCTCTTTAGGCTGGCCAGCAGGTTTTCAAAATAAAGGGAGGAGACCTCTTTGTGCTCTGCAAACAAGATGGGGAAATTTAGGTAGGCCAAAGGTAATTTTCCAAAACACTTTTGAGGTGAAAAGTTACTGTCCTCATTTTTTATTTAAACCCAATCTCTTTAAGGCAGAGGTGAGAAAACCCAGGATGTGAGCGCGATTCCATTCCAGCTTTCTACTGCAGTCGCCTCCACGCTCTGGTTACAGCTTTGATATTATAATGGTGTTATTTCTTGTAACATGGGGCTACTATGGGACCCATTACTCATAAACCTTACCCTTGGAAAATGTAAAAGTCAACATCAACCTTCACTAATAATGTATTTCACCTACTGTTATTGTAAGTATGTGAACACAGTCAGAATCTGCTCAGTGCCTGCTCTTGTTGTCCTTTGGAAATATCCTTTTGCACAGTTTCTTCCTCTTCTAAGCACAGGCTCCATTGAACATATTTATTTCACATTTTCAAATATTTTTCTACTTATAAAATGAAGCAAATAATCTAGTGGTTTGGTATAAGGGTTTTTTTTTTCCTTAGGAGGAAATAAAATTCTGGTATGGACCTGAGGGGAAATACCCTCTCCACATTTCATCTCAGTCCACCCCACCATTCCTTTCTGTGAATTTTAAAAACTCCTTGTGTTTCAAAGTGCAGGTTTGTTAAATGGAGCACATTCTTTTCAGAGATTTTTTATATTTAACAGATTAGCTGGAAAATAGTCTCAATATCTGTGTTTTTTGTGATGTGTAGCTCGTCAGTTTTGGAAAAACTCAGCTCTCCTCTCATCACCAAGGTTGTCTGATNCCAAGGTTGTCTGATCCAACTGCAGATGATTCCTTTTCTTCCTGCCCACCTGCATACCAACTCATTAAACCAATATCAGCATTACACTAAATGATCAGGTAACACAGCAGCGAGAGCCCTTGTGCTTCTTTATGAATTGCTTATTGACTTTCAAAGAGATTTAAGGGAAAAATAAAAGAAGACTGTGTTACAACTTTAGGACTATCCAGAAGTAGAGTTTGGCAGGACCGAAAAAAAATCCCAACCTTGTCCAGGATTCCCTGTTAGCGAAAGTTCTCAAAATGTGGATGAACATCACCTACCTGCAGGTTTTACCTGTTCTTGTAAGCCCAGGAGTCATAAAGCAGCTAGGATTCACTCATGGCAAGGAGAGACACAGAAGTCTAGATCTGGCCACCATTAACGTGGTCGTGGGGAGACAAAATCCAGGGATCTTGGTGTCCAGTCGCCCATGCTCACCTTATCTATTCTTTTAGCTACTGCAGTAACCACTGTGGCTGGGGCTGGCCAAACATTTTCACCATGCTATTAGAGTGATTAAGTATCACAAGAAATCATCAGCCAGTGAGTTTCCTCACTAAATTCAATTAATATGAAAATATTCTTCAGCTCCTTCACGCTGCATCACAGCAAGAAGAAAATACGCCTTTCAATCACACGTCCCTTTGCTACAGGTCGTTTACTTTGGTTTCCTATGTATAGCTATATATTTTTAAATCTTCTAGATTGAAATAGTTGTGGGTAGATTGATTGTGAACTGATTTATGATCCATATTGCACTAGAGAAGTAATTTTATGCATATAACTTCTTTTACAATTACCTCCACAATGATTTCAAAGGATTTCACTGCTTGTGGGAGGCCGTCAATAAGTGGCACTTGCATATTCATCCATTTCAATCTGAGATTTTTAAAGACCTAAGGGAATAGAACAGAGCCACTGGAAATTAATTTTTTCAGCAAGTTTGCGTTTTCATTTTTTTAGGGATAACCATGCTTCAGTGAAAGCTTTTTTAAAATGAAAGTATTCCTAAATTCACAAATGCTGAAAGCAAAAGATTTCCACCAAAATGTAGCAATTCTTTTCAGGAACCTTTGTAATTCAGTTGAATGTAAATCTTGCATCTGGGCTTTTGTAGGTATTTCTCTTCTATTAAATATGCACTATTCCCAAGTGACTGAAACTACTCAGAAATGAGCTTGTCCTTTGACTACAAGATCAGCTTTCCCAATTTCTTGGATTATTTAACAGAGCTGTGCTTTTAAAAATTGCCAGCTTATTGCTCTCACTCCTGCAGCAAAAGAGTACGTGAGAGTTGGTTTCCCACCATCTTTATTTCTCTCCTTTGCCCACAAAGGGCCAAATTTTGCTCTTGTTCCTGGGCCAGATGTTAACACCCCGTGCCTGCTTCTGGGCTGGCAGACTGGCATCACTAAATTGCAGGGAAGCAAGCAGATTTCCAGCCAATTGCTGTAGGAAACAAGTATCCTGGGACCATCACGCAAGGGATGTCTGTGCCAGGCGGTCATGTCGAGCTCACCAAAGGGTTTGGTATATCACCACGTGGAGGTACTTGCTCAGGTATCATTAGCAGTGCAATTATCTCGTTGGTTTTGTGCAATGATCTCATTTATTTTAACATGAGAAAAACACTGCCTTGGAGGAGTCAGGATACCCACTCCCCTACACCAACAACACCAGGCCCTGGGGTTAATCACTTGATGTGGAGGAAGACTGCGGGGGGCACACCTTTGTTCAAATATGAACCGCACACCACCACAGTTTTCTGGTCTCAAGCTATCTGTAAACACCAGAACAAGCTCTAAAAATATACACTTCCAAAGTTCCTTTTTAGTTTGTAATTAATCCATTTTGGAATTTACAAAGGGCAGCACCAGATGGCCTGGAGCATGTTCTCATTCATATTTCAAAACAGAAAAACCTTTCTCAGAATCTGCAAGCTACGACTTTTTCATGGAGATGATTTCTGTTGAGCAAGGAAAACTCAGGTTAATTAGGCCAAATAAGCTGATGCAGTCAGAGGCAGAGACGCAGAGGTTGCAAGACTGAAATCCATCAAGGCCCAGTGTCGACAGATGCCCTTTTAACTTGTTTGTTATTTGCTAGGGGGGTTGCTACATAATTCTATAGAAATATATTGTGCTTTTTTGTTACAATAAATGCAGTGATGTAAAAGGTCTTCATTCAGTAAAGTTACAAGGTGCAGCCCAGCACAACTGCACCTTACGAAGACTACAAAGAACCTATCCTAAAATGACTGGGATATTGAAGACTTCCATTTCCATAGTGTAGACCTCTGAAAAAATGCCCTTGACTCTGTGGAAATGAGCATGTGTTTTGGAGGGAACTAGAAGGAAGGTCCAGAACAAAGAATCCCCCAGGGTCTCTTCCCCAATATCCACGTGTTTATAATTTTGTGATTTGCTCTCTGAGAGTCAGAGAGAGCTGGACACAAAACTGGGAAGAAACACTTCAGGAGGTGAAACAGAGCAACATGCCGTACCAGGAGATGGGGCCTGAAGCTGAGGCATTGACCATCTGAGAGAAAGAAGTGGTAAACACTGGTAACCAGCACTCTTATGGGTGTGTCTAAACTGTGGGTTTATCTGTGGCTCCCACAGGGTCAGGAGATCTATCTGAGGATGACCAAATCCCTGGAGCAGGCCGTGGGTGTTGTAGCGCAATCCAGCTGGGACCCCATGAGAAGGATCTGCAGGGACATCTCTCATGAGCTGAGAATGGGTGGTCATCTCTTTCAAGGCAATTAGGCAGGTCAAGGATCCACTTCCAGAATGTTTTTCCAGTACTGGATGTATAAAATATTCTTTCCTTTCCCAAAGGCTTAAAACCTCTTTTCTTTGCTTTCATCCTGACATCCTTTCTGAACTTCTACTCCATTCAGATAGATGCTCCCCTTATGAAATCCCTGAAGTAAATAAATTGAGAGGCAAGATTTTCAACAATCTCTACAGAACACCTCTGAACTGCAAATAGTATTTTGCCTGTAATTTTTGTAATTTTTGGGACATGGTCACCTGCATGATTCACAGCTATCATCAGGGACTAAATTCAGACATGCAACTTTTCTAAATGTCATTTTTTACAGGCTGGATGAAGAACAAGAAATCTTCTTTGTCCAGATTGTTCCTGTCATTGTGGAACACAGTGCTGTGGCATCATCTTACTATCCATGTCGGTACCCATGCCTAGATAATTCTGGGCTCTACACCTGTCCCAGACCTTTTCAAAAGCATTTGTCATGAGGGTTTGGCTGTAGTTAGAGCAAGGGTGGGTGTCTGCCTCCCACAGCTCTCTGGCCCGTCACTGCCACCCTTGGACACTCAGAGTGTGCCAGCTCCACTGACAAATTCCATCACTGACAACGTGTGTGTCAAACACGGATATTCCCCATTTCTGACTGAGGTATTAATCTGCCTTCAGAGAGCATGACCTGGATTTATCCCTACACAATATGCAGGTCTCTGGGCTGGAAAAAAAAGAAAATTAGTCAGAGAAGGATCCCAACCAGTTCCACAAAATAAACACCTTCTAACTTAGGCTTAGCACAGGGCTGGGTAGCTCTTTGTGAAAGGCATCTCCTACCATAGTGCTCTTGATCTACACTCAGGGCAGTAGTTCCCTGTCTGCCTTCATTTGAAGCTGAGGCATATCCAAAATCCAGTACTGCCTCCTTAAAATAAGTCCAAAATTATGTCTTTTGTTTTGGCTCTGTGGTTGCTCCTTGTTCCTCTCTGCGGAAGGGAATGAGAAGCAGGAGGGGGCTGAGTTAGAGGGTGGGACTGGGGAAAGACTGGCCACAGGCTGTTTCATGCCTTTGGACAAGTCAGCAATTTCTTTGCGCCCCTGTTTAGATACGTGTGGGCATGTCTCAGTGTTTCCACACTTTTGGATCTTCCTATCCACAATGCTCAGCATTCACTGTTTGGAAGGGAGGTGCCTGCGTGTCCTGCCAAGCACCGTGGACACCCAGCAGGTACATGGATTGCCTGCACAGAATCCTGCTGCACCTGGAAATACTGCTGTTCACAAAGCTAGGTGGTAGGATTGCACAAAACAGGGATAACTTCTCTGTCTTGTCCAGTCTTTAAACAGTGACTTAGCTTTGTTAGAAAGCACCTAACAGAACTCCTTTTGTGTTGTGACAAAAAAACCTTTTCCGTCTTACACTCAGTGTTTCGGAGGGGTTGTGGCCAGGACGCTGGAAATCCTAGGGTTTATATTCAGTCTGACCACATTCTTGCCAAGTGAGGAGATGGCTTCATCATGCTGCACCCCTCTCCTGTATTTCTTTTTCTCCCATTGCGTTTGGTTCGGTGGTGGCTCCTTGACACAGTAACAGATGCCAGAGCCCCCGGCACACTTGGCTCCCTCACCTGGGTGGGTGGGTGGCCTGGGGCTGCATTTTCTGCTGCCAAAAATAGTAGAAGTTATCAGGTGAAGGATATTTCTCCACTCCAGGCTCACTGCTAAACCTCCCTCCTGCTATCAGTAGTGCACTGACAAGGGGACACTCATGTACACGTGTTCTCTCTCCATGTTTAATGTCTGCTTGGTGCTGGAGTCTTTCAGAGAAGTACTCACACTGTGTTCCTGTAATGGGGCAGAAAGGCTAGAATGCAAGAGGAATTGATCTTTATTTTTCTTTGGCAATTTTGTGGTGAGTGCTGTGGTTGGCATGCAGGCTGAGATGTTGCAGGGTGGGAGAAGTTTAAGTATAATTACAAGTCACTGCTCTCTGCAGCCAGCTCTGTGACTTTAATGAGGGGTGGAGAGAATATTTTTCCCACGGTGTTAGGGGAGCGCAGAGGGTGCCCCATTTGCTGAGGGGTTGTACAGACTGTGAGAGGCAGGGAGCTGTGTTTGGGAATTGGAAATAGCCTTTGGGGAGAGGGAAGAAAGCAGGAAACAAGCCGAGCTGCAGAATTTGTATGTTAACAAAGCAAGCAGGAAATTACTGTTATCCACAGATTTTAGGAAAAGGTCACTGAAACTTCCTAATCAGAAGTCCATCTGTTTTCAGTGTTGAGTTATTCAGTCTTGATACACATTAATTTTGGGAGGAGTAAAAATACTTCGTACATATTTTCTCTGTCTTTAGTAGCATCTTCCGCAGTTTGTTTAAGACCACTGGTCTCTCTAATGTGTTCTGCCTTCTTGGCTGGGGTAGCAGAGAGATGTTCAGAGGCTTGAACCTCCTTTCTGGCTACCCTATTCTCTGTGTTGACCCTTTTTTTTAGTTTTACCATTCACAGCCTTTGATGCACTTTATGGTACCCTGAGGATGTTTCAATCACAACCTCACTGCAGAGAACACTTCCTTTGGTGCCTGCAGAACCTGCAGATTTTTAAATTTTTTTTAGCAAATAGATATCTTTTGGAGGGCCATGAATGCAAAAAATGCAGCAATGAAGCCATTTATAATTGAGGTTCAAGATGCATTGGAAAGGATGTTAGGAAAGGCAGAGTAAGGTAAGGGCTAATAAATTCTGTTACTTTACAGAAAATGTTTGAGTTTTGTAGTAGTTTGGTGTGTACAATGATCCAGCTTGTAGCTTCCAGCCAGGAAGACTTCTAAGTTTTAGATAAAGCAGACAAATTTTCAGGCACAGAAGTTCTTCTTCAGCCTATCCTCAAACATTTTGTGAGCAAAGGCTTTTTTTCTTTTGCATATGTTTCCCACAAGTACATCTGTTTGTGTTCCTACAAACCTTGCATTACATGTATTCAAGCAAGACAGTGCCATGTCCTAAGCTCCTCTTATAACTCCCCAGTTATTTACTTAGTGGTTTTACATGCACATGAAGAAAAGATAGTCTCTCCCTGAAGATGATTTTGTGTTAAGAGTGTATTACACTCAAAATGTTTTTAAGTTCTGGATGTGAAAGACTTGGCACCTGAAGCACAGAGTTGTGAACACTGGAGTGTTAGACAGTTAGTTCCACTGGTGAGTGATTTGATATCACCACAGTTGCATTCATGTTTTTTAAAACAACCACAAAATCACATCCAGGTACTAAATAAAGAAGTTGGTTTTCCACTGAGCTGAATTCTTGAAACTCCTGACAACCAACAGCTATTTAGATTAAATCAAAGTAAGTGGGGGTGCTTTTCCTCAGAGCCTTGATCCTGCTTGGAGTCTTGCTTTGGTTATTTGTGTAAGAAAATGCTGCCCCAAGGTTCCATTTCTGCTCGGGCTTCTCTGTTTCACAGAGGGAAAATGAAGATAAATTATATGAGCTTAAAACTCTCTTCTCATATATGCCTGGTAAATCTGAAATAATTTCACAGTACTTTCAGTTCAGCTGAGGTAAAAATGGGATCACAACAGGGAAGCTCCAGGCTGGCTGTATTCATGCTGCTGCGGCAAGGTGCTGAGTGCTACAAAAAAAGCTTCAGGTTCATTTCTTTTTTAAAAATCCCTGAAAACTGCGAGCATGTCCTGTGGTTTACAATGCCAATAGGTTCCAGTGTATCTCTAGGAACAGAGTAAGAGAGAAGCAGTAACTCCAGATGGGAAGCTGCATTAGAAGTGTGGTGAGTGTCTATCTGAAAAGAGACACCTGGGCAAGTGAAGATACTAATAAATAAGCGTGCTGTGCTTTGAGCCTGGTGAGTGCTTGTAAGAGAACAGTTGGAAAGCCTTAAGTGAGGGTGTCTTTCTCGTACGCAGCTGACCAAGTGTGTTGCTTACAGTTACCATGTGTCAAGATGTTTCTTGCCCATTAGTTTTACACTGATGGAAAGCAACTTTAAATCACTCTTTAGAGGAATCCACCGTGAGGCACGCCAGCTGTGTGCCAGATGAAGGAGTTGTAAAGTCATGTTGGACAGGCAAGAATATACCAGAGAGAGAGATTTAAAGTCATGAGAAAGATAATTACTTTGCACTCAGAGATTAGCCAGAGGAAAGGAAAGGGAAGAATTACACTCTGCATTTGTTAGAAGGTTTCCTGCTGTCTCTCTGTGCCACTCACACATGCACACACATGCACACAGCTGAATTTACTGTCACAGTGTCAGGTTAGCCAGGACTGCCAGCATGGGAGAAATCCTTATGGGATATCTTTGCTTGTTATGAGGGTGTGAAAACATTCCCCATCTCTCATTACTGTTTCTAAAGGGCAGGTCTGGAGCTGGGGCAGGCAGTGGGCAGCATATCACTGGTGGTAGTGAGGAAGGTGATGGCACAGGGCCCTGCTCAGGCCAGAAGAAAGCATGATTGAGCAACTAAGAATGAACCGGGTCATCCCAACGAGGTGCTCAGGGCAAGCTCAGTGCATACACCAAACACAGCATTTCTACAAACGTACCAGTCTACCTTACCAGCTCTGGCAAGGGAGAGGTACTGAGCCGTCTTGTTCAGGGGCTTCTTGAAATGTCTTGTGGCTACTGTTACAAATTTGCTGGCCGCTTCAGACCAGAGACTGGTGATCTGTCCTTCCATAGTTATCTCCTCTTCCTTACTGGCCCTTGCAGCTTTTCTCGGTTCTCCTTGTCCTTATTTCAGTGCCTTTATCCTTTCTTTCGGGCCAAATCACTACTCTTTTAAGGCCCTAGCATTGTGCTTACAGTGGGGTTTGGGGCATATTGGCTGTGTGGGAATTTGTGAACTGGTGAGCTGGAGAAGTTGTCTGACTCCCAGGGCAGAGCTCTGGCATTGTGACACTGCGTGTCCCCCAGCTTGCACAGGTGGGAATTTTGGAATTGCTCAGATGTTGCCCAGGTCCAGAGAACCAACTTGGAGGGTTCTCAGCCTTGGACACTTGGTCACTGTTTGTATTACAGTAGTACCTTTGGGCACTGTCTCAGGCAAAAGCCTAAAATGAATGCTGTTAAAAGAGTAAAAAGAAACAAAACTGCTTTTCATGCCTAAAATATATTTCACTCATGCCATCTAGTATTTTTTAAGTGACACAGGCACCTCAAATATGTTCACTAGATCTATTAGGAAAATGTTTTCAATTAATAGTTTCTGCTTAAAATAATAAATGGAAATCCTTTGAACCCCTTCTAAAAGACCATGAGCCGATGCCCTGGTGTTGACATCCTGTTCCCAGAAAGGTAGCAGATGAGTTGTAGGATTTGCACTGCCTGTAATCACCCTTAGTGTAATGAAACTCTCTTTTTAGTCATTGATTTGGGTTTGGTATTTTTAATTCGTTCTATCTAAATAGAACTATCTTTACAGGGAATTTATTTCTGCCCATTTGTCAGGGCCTCAACCACTGCAGCTGCAAACATTTGCCACTCCCTGACAATGGGAATTATAGCCCTACGAAGTCTCTATAATATGACCCAATAACCTACCCCCCTTCCTCCCTTTTATCTAGCTTTGTGCATGGATAGACCTTTAGGAAAGTTATAATTTGGATGTGAAACAATTATCCTAAAACAGTTAGCCGGAGCAGAGTGGACACACAAATTTATCTTCTCTCTCTCTCTTTTGGTGAAGAACATCTATCTTCCATGACCTCTTGATTACTGAAGCCTTCAAAATATATTCTTTGGTCTGTGACACTGTGCTCGGTGCAGGGCTGAGCATTAAATATCACCCTCTGTGATTAATTGGAAGTTAATTAAATCTATCACTGAAACAATGGGAAGGCAATGATCTATGTAATCATTGAAATAGTAAATGAAATGATGTAAGGGCCCTCCATTTCGCTTATTGACAGTGATGGAGGGGTGCCCAGGCCCTGCTGCTCAGCTGTGTTTTCTGCCTGACCACACCAGCCTGCTCAGGCAGACACAACCCTCCCAATGAACCAAGGAAGCAGAGATAATGGTGGGCTACTGGGCACTGCTTTTCCTTCTCCTCTGCCACCTCCAGATGCTGCTCAAAAGACCTCTAAGGTAACTGTGGTGTTTTGGGAGTGCAGTGCAAGCGCTGTACCTGAAATGGCAATCCTTAGGGACAAAGCCTTTCAGCACCTTTTTCGCTGTAAATAAAAATGTTGCTGCTGAGATTGTTTGGTAAGCAATGATGTGACGTTTAATATTTTACATTTTATCAGTACTTCTTACATGAATCTGTAGTTTTTCAGTATTTTTTGAAACTGTTGCTGTTTATCCCTGGCAAGCGATACTGAGCATGTATTCTTTTCTTGGTAAGAAAATCTTGTTCCCTTGCTCTTGTTAAGAAATTCTTGTTCACTCATTGTTAAAACAGTATAAGCAGTGAAGAATCCTAGAAAATACAACTGGAAAGGATGCCGTATACTGTAGACAATACATTCTCCAGGTGCCTTTTGGAGGAAAATAAAGATATTATTCAATTCCCTCTTTAATGACATTGCTATAGGTCTCCTATTGGGTGCTATTCTGCAGCATGGAAATAGGACTTATTTTTTAATGTAATAGGGAATGTTTCATAATATGAATTTCTTATTTCAGATGTATCATGATAACACCAGGTATACCCTCAGACACCACTCTCAATTAATCCTCTCTCATTTTGGGAACAAAAGAATGGCACTTCAAAGGAAATATCAGAAACTCATTTATTCCCTTTCTTTCCTTCTTGCTTCTGGGCACGTGTACGCCTCTAGAAGGACACAAATCTGTGTGTTTCCTTTTGATAGAATTAGCTCTGTTCTTTGCCTTGTCTCCATGGGCTCTCAAAGTGCACCTGAAAGATCGAAGACTCACATAATGAGAGGGGGTTCCCTTATCTCGGCAATCGGTTCAGTTGTAAAATGCACTCTTTGACCAGGAAACATGATCACTTCTCAATGTATCACTTTTCCATGCCTGCTTTTCTGCTCCAAACCTATAATTCTACTTGTCTTGTAACCCTTGGCTTTACTATGGCAGGCTTTCATTTCAGAAACAGAAAGCAGCTCTCCACAAAGGTTAAGCCACAGGACTGTAAAACATAGTCCACAGAATAGCATATTGGGTTGGACATGAGGAAAATTTCTACACTGAAAGTGTGGTCAAACACTGGAACAGGCTGCCCAGAGAAGCAGTGGAATCACCATTCCTGGAATTGTTAAAAAACTAGGTGGATGTGGCTCTTGGGGACATGGTTTATTGATGAAAATAGCAGTGCTGGGTTAATGGTTGGACTCAATGATCTGGAAGGTCTTTTCCAACCTAAATTATTCTGTGATTCTGGGAAATCATCTGCTATCTAAAGAGTTAGTGAGCAAAGTTGTGTAAGCCTATCATCTCTCCAGGAGTAGCTCAAGCCCATTTGTGCTCTGCTCTGATCCCCAGTACTCGTCTCTTTTGTGGGTAGAATGTTTCAGTATCTCCAGCAATTATTTCCACAGCATAAAAATGGTGGCAATGCATGCAATGATGAAAAGACCTTTCCAAAGACCCATGACTCCCTTGGGCAGGAAAATATATCAAAATTTTATTTTCTTGCCTTCCTGGTTCTGTGTCCTTCCAACTTCTGTGTTCTTTTCTTACAGATCACCAGAGGTGAGGTCCAGTTTGTTTGATTAAATCAAAACTAAATCCAGCACTAAGCAATAGTTACTGACTAAGCAGAAGGAAACTGTTATTTATCATGAGAGCTGTAAGAGAGCCCTTTCTCTATGGCCTCCTTGCTAACACAATACATTAGTAACCTCACATTATCCTGATAACTAAATGAGGTTCCAAGCACCCATTCAAACCACTGTGATCACAAGGTAGTACTTTTTAAAGCTTTTTAAATCTTTATGTTTGATCTTTGTCTTTCTTTAACCAAAAAAGGAATTATTTTGGAGATGGTCAAAGGGAAATAGTTTCTGCTTGAGGAATATTTTAAATACTTGGTCCTCACTTGAAAAAAATCAGGTTCTTTTTGACTCTGTAGCTGATTAAGGTATGGGAGATCCTGGTCATACACTGCAAATGAGCTTCACTAATTTTATTTTCTTGCCAGAACACTTCAGATTAGTTTGGCCCAAGGATCTGAAAACTATCTTGTGGGCAGTTGTGTTCCCTGCCCCAGGTGAGCTCACCCATAAGGCTCCTGACATCTGAAAGGAGAGCCGAAGACTCTGTGTGTGAGGTGGGCAGTGGTGGACACTCTGAGCTGACATGTCCTGCCAGTCACTGGAACGGGCTGTCCGCCTGCTTGTGTCAGCAGAGGAAACAGCTGGGACTCAAGTCACACCCAGCCCAGCCAGAAGACAGTGCTAACTTGGCTTTTTTTGTCACAGCTGCTCGTTGGTTGCCAGGACAAAACTTCTGGGGAAAATGAACCCAAATTCCTGCGTGAAGAATATTTCAGATCACGTTTAATATTCCAGGTCAGGTTCCTACCATTTATTATTTATTGAGCTCTGTGAGCTTGCTCAGCCGCGCACAATACATAAAAGACACAGACTCTACCACAATGGATTTGCAGTCTAAATTTCACAGTGCATGATAGATATTGGTTCATATTATACCTGGTGGTTAGGTCACAGTCCGGTCTCAGAACAAAGCAGAGATTTTTTTAAAAGCTTCTTCCATTAGGAGTCCATTAGAGTGGCATAAACTTTTAAGATTTGAACAATTTATCCCCCTAAAAATATTCAAATGGACACACTGAATATTTTAAATACATTTAATATATGTCGAAAATGCTGACCTGACGTAACTTCATGTCTATGTCCCTCTGGTCACAGAACACTAACATCAGGGAGTCTAAAGAAGCTATTTCATGCCTTCTGTAGTGATTTAAAACCTTTGCCACACACAGTCCCCAGCTCCTGCTTGCATATGGTGCCAGAGCCAGAGCAAGCAGTAGGGTAAGAGGTTGATGCCACTGGCACAGGGCAAATAGACTTTGTAGGGCTTCCATGAGCTCTGTTTTGTGCATGCCTCACCAGCATGTGTTTCCAGAAGAAACTTGTGGTGTCACAGGGTAGTCACTGCCTTCATGAGGCGACCCCAGGAGTAACATTCCCCCCAGTCCCTCTAAATGTGACCATCTCTGTGGAAAGCAATGGCAATCCAGCAATGCAGGGTGGCGAAGGGAGCTTTGCTGGTAGCCTCTGGATCTGCTCTCTTGTTAGGATAAGGAAGCAAGGAGAAGCTCTGTTTAACAAAGTAGGTGCTATAATTTAATTCAGGAGGACACTGATGGCAAAAGTCCTGGAGAGCTGAACTGCAACCCCCACAGGAGAAACCTTCTGTGAGACATTCTTGAAGAGTAAAATGAAACAACTCAGGCTGGCACGGAAAAGAAAATAATCATCTGAAAAATGAGTAGACAGGGAGTGAACAAATTTGAAATGGCAGCAAAATCTGTAATTCCACCAGATGTGGTCTCTCTGTACGGGAAGCAGTCACAATAGACCTGTCACCATGTGAGGGACTCTTCCGAATGTTATGCAGTGCATGTGCAGCCTCAGGAAGCTCCCTCTTGTAGCCTTTCACGGGATGGCCATGCAAATGCTCTATTGTACTGTTATTTCCCTGGGAAAAGAGGCTGTTATTTGATTTTTGGTTCCAACAGCAAGTTTTTGATGATGGATATTAGTGTCTGTTAGAGCTGCGTGCTTGGAAGGAGGGTGTTCCTGCATTTACTTGTGTGCACTGAAGGGGCAGGTGTGTGCCTCTGTGCTAGTGAAGCTGTGGTCTGCTCTCCCTTTTTCACCCCCTACAGTGTCCTGAAGATTGACCATGGAAGCTTTGCCTACTGAGCCAGAACCCAAATCACCAAGGCAGAAACATGGCATTTTCTAATTTGCAGCTTGCACTTTTTTGCATGGCAGACTACTCCTTAATTTCTCACTAATCCTTCTGCTTGCTGAGCTCCCTCTGTGCTGTTTCAAGAAGCCAGCAATTAGGGACATTGCTGGTGAAGTCACAGAATAGATGCTTGGAGGCTGGTGCCAGAGTAAGAGCTGAAGTTGTCACTGACTGTCAGGAGCTTGGGCGTAATTTCTCAGCACTGGATTTTTTCCAGTGAGTTTGCTTCCTGATGACTTTACAGTGCAACATGGAGTATGTACTTTGAGTTGAGGTGTGGGTTTGGTCGGAGCTGTGTTTTCTTTCCCACTCAGAGCCGTGATCTGTTCTGGGTTCTGAGGACTGCCCAGCTTTACTCTTGGTCCCTGGCAAAGCCAGAGTGGTTTCAGTGAGACTTGAGTTTGTGGTTAAAACCAAGCGTATCTGAGGCTTTCACAAATATTAGTGACATTTGGGGAATCCTATGAGTGTCCCTTGGGATAGTGCCAGGACATCACATAGAAACTTGGAATTCCTGTAGTAATACTAGGGGAGAGCTGGTTATTTTAGCACAACAATAGGTGCAGGCAGCTAATTCTTAATACATAAGATAAATAGGCAAAAACACTGAAATCCAGCTTTACACTTGGCCGTGTTTCTGCTCAAAGCCACATGCCCTCAGCTCATCTTCTCAGTTATATGTTGCATGAGAGACAGACTTTCTATCCTCTCATGTTTTCTCTGTGTTCGAAGGGCTTTTTACGTGGAGAGTGACCCCACAGGGATATTTTCCACCTCTCTGGCTATGGGAGCTACCACAACTGCTAAGGAACTTCTTAGCAGCAGTGTCATTCCCTTGACAAAAAAACACTACAGAATTCTACAGAAACTGTAGAATTTACTACAATTAAGCTGCTTCTGTAGAAGAAACATGAAGCATTTAAGGAAGAGACGAAAAAGCAGAACATAATTTTCCCTTTTGTGTCTCCCGCAATACCTGGAAATGTTTTGCCAGTTTTTCTGAAGATATATCTATCACCAGCCCTGCAGATCTGCTGAATACTTTGTGGGTTAAAAAAAAAAAAAATAGACCTCCTGATTCCCATAGGCCCTCCAACCCTTTCTTGTTTCTAATTTCAAAGGCCCCTTTGAGTGGGAAACAAAAGGTTAATTTTCTCCAGCTTGCCCAGGCTGACTTAATGTAACAGAAGGCAGCAAATTGTATTGATTTAGTGACATGCAACTGTCCAGAAAGAGCTATTTATACATTATTCAGGACAAACACTGTCATAATGGACAAACAGCAGCAGCATCTGGGATGTTAATGTCTACAAATAAGATTATTCTTTGAAAGGATTAGGACGAAGCATTTTGTGTAATTAGATTTCTCAGTTTTAGGAATGAATTGCCTTTTAGCAGTAAAAGCTGTCACTGAGGGAGCCATTAGCTCCTTATAACTGAATTAAATGCATAATTAGTGACATGATCGCATTAGGATTTGTTTCATTTTTAACTAATCCAGGGTGCAGGGGGGGTGGTCTCTCCAGGTCGCTGCGGCCCACCTCAGCAGGGCCCGGCCTCAGCTGGCGTGCTGGAGTTGGGAAAAGTCAGGCGCGTGTGAACGGGAGCCGGGGCCTCGCCACGGTGCTCGCGGGGCTATTCATCACTGGGTGCTGGGTGACAGTGACTGATGGGCTCGGCCCGGGCCTGGCACTTTACCAGTGCAAGAATCATACGAGCCAGGGAGCAGAATGACAGCTGGAGCGCCGTGTCAAGTGGTGTAGAGACCAGAGCTATTAATAATCTGTGCCACATGATCTGCGCCGCCAGAAAACAATGATTTAGACATTGGTTAGAATAAAGATTTCACATTTAGTATGGAGGGGCTAGCCTAGCACCAGAGGAATAAATCGCTATTCAATCAGCATGTATGAAAATAAGGCAATGAATACATTAAGGGTTAGCAAAAAGGAGGGGAGTGCCTCGGCCCCAGCCCAGCACGAATACTGTTAATCAGGACTTCCCGAGGCTTCAGTGATGGCATTAAGTGGCGCTGGAAGAGCCACTCTTGACGCCTATTGCAAGTAAAACAGCAAGGAAATCGTGTAGATCCCAAAATTTAGTGCCCTGTTCTCCTGGTCCTGATAAGCCCTCACACGGGCTGCAGCTCTCTCAGATTGTACCCTTCTCATCTGAAAAAAGCATAGCAGATGCCTTTTGCCAAGGAAATCCTTCCTGCAACCATTCTCCTGGTCCATGGCTTGGACAGGTGTATTTTTTACTGAGTTAAAAACTGTCTGGATGGCAGAGCCCAGCGAGAGGTGGCAAATGGAGTTGCATCCAGTTGGCTGCTGCTGTTCCCCAGGGCTCAGCTGTGGGGCCAGCTCTGTTTAATATCTTTATCAATAATCTGGATGAGGAGATCGAGTGCCCTCTCAGCCCCTTTTCAGCTGACTCTTGCTCTCCCAAAAAGATGCAGAAATACATCCTTAGCCTCTCCACAGCATGTACCATGAGGGTCAGTTGTGAAAGTGAGGAGGCTTGGCAGGTTTGGAGCCACCAGACCTCCGGTTCTGTAATTCTGCTTCAGGGGCTTTTGTAATAGTTGGAGCTGCGGTAAAATAGAGAGTTTCCAAATGGCATTTCTGGTGGGTTTGTCCTCAGTTCTGCCTCTCCTCTGTCACCTAAATATCAATAACAAAGTTGTTTTACCCACTGTATATTTTTACTGTGCCCTTTGTTTTTTATATACATTCCTGCAAATGGAATGGTTTTGCCAGGATGACTTAGATATTCCTCATTGCTTGATGGTCACTTTATGGGTGTCTTAGTTTGACAGAATGTGTGTCAGAGCTCAAATTCTCAGAGAAGCTCTGGTGCAGGTACCAGCCGAAATACTTCTGCTCTTTTCAGTGATGTGTTTTCAGAGTTTAAGTTCACTGAGTAACTCTGGTTTGACTCAGCTAATCATATTCCAAATTCCTATGTCGCAGCTGTGTTTGTGGTGTTATCACTGGTGTCACATAAGATCTTACTGAAGACCAGCTTTTGGTTATCCCAGGTGCTGGCTGCTGAAGAAATGTAGTCCCAGCTGTAAAGAATACAATTATCCTTATATTACTTATTCTTTTCTGTTCCTCACCATTTGTCAGGGAGGGTGATTTCAGGGGAGTAATGCAGAAGTTAATATTGGCAGAGTGTAACCAGTATGGAAGTGGGAGATCAGAGTAAGCCTCAGAGTGGTTGGAGGAGCAGCAGAGGAGCACTTGGGAAGGCCGGCAGGTGTATACATCAGCTGGTCCTGCTCCCCATGTTTGACTGTCACTGAGGGCCTTTCAGTGTCCCAGATGCTTTGACTTCTCCTTCTTTGTTTTTTTCATTGTTTTCTTGCAACTGCTTTCACCAGCCCTGAATTAAACGCTTAAGTGAGTGATAATAACTCATCCTCTGGTGGGTAGTTTTTCGCTGTTTGTGTTTTTTACTATTATAAATTGTATAATCTGAGCCCTCACAGCCAGAGCTTAATATATTTGACTTTATTGCTTTTTGTTTTATGGAAATAAATTACTGCTCACATTCTGACATTTAAATTAAAGGATCTGCACTAAATCTTGTGTGCCACAATAAGAAATTAAGAGAGCTTTTCTTGCTAAACAAGCAGAGCTGGAAGCCTCAGTCCATCAAGGACTCAGGTCCGATTACACCAGTTTACAAAGGGGACAGTGTGTTTGGTCCATCCTGTGCTTCAACACCAGTCAGCTGGGCCCTGGATGCTTATGGGGATGAGCTTTCCCAGCCCAGAGGAGGTCAGCTGGGGTGGATTACTGTGTCCATAGGATGTGCCACACCAATTTCTGAGGGGTTTAAGTTCCCGGTTGCTTGTGGACAGGGTCATGAACAGAAATATTCACACAACTCATATGTGAAGGGACATGACAGACGTTCCCTGCTCGGATCTGCAGCTCCAGACTTGCACAGGCAGACACCAAAGCTGGTTTAGAAATGGCAAGCCTTTCAGAAATCACAGTTTGGGAAGTGGAGAAAAGGCCTCTTGGTCTGAAAACTGTTCTGCCTGGGGGTGCTGATTTCAAGCTTCTCTGTGCTGCATGAAAGACTGAGATACTCTGTTTTGCGCTTCCACAGAAAATCTGAGGCATTTGTGCAGTCCAGCCACTGCTGGAGTATTTCATTAACCAGAGTATTTCATGTAACTCACAGTAAAACATTGGCAGTACTGCAGTTCCAGTTACCTTAAAGGGCACTTTTTATTTATATTTTTCCTTTCCCTTACATATTTTAACTCTATGTATGCTTTCTTTTACACCAGCCAGGGTCTCTTTGACCTAAACAAGAGCAGCAATTTCTGTTCCCAAAAGTGGGTTTCATTGGCTACAGCCAAATCCCAGCTGTTGGAGAGAAATCCTGGAAGGAGTAGGGCCATTGTGAATGCCCATAGGACCAGCTTTTTCTCTGCACCTGCCTGCCCTAAAGCAGCTTTTCTGTGTTAGAAGCCTGAATATGGCATGGAGTTTCAACCTAAGGAGATCGTACGTTTCTAAGGGAAACATAAGTGAGAATGCATATTTTTCAGAGTTAATAGAAAATCAGAATTTATTTGCGGTGTCTGTCCTTCCTGGGCTTGAGTCCAAGACTAAATGTGAACAAAACTAAGAGCAAAGATTCCCTTTACTGGCTATTTCCATCTGGACATAGTAACTTGGAGCAATCCCATACATTTGGCACCTTCAGCACACTGTGAGCTGTGTGAGGAAGGGAAAAGGGAAGCAGGACACAGAAACAATAAAAAGAGGAAAAAGGGAAATGAAAGGGGAAAAGGAGAAGCAGGAGGGAAAGAAATGGAAAAGGAAAAGGAGAACTGAGGTGGGCTTTAATGCCTCTGATAGAACTGCCCTACAATAAGTTCAATAGTTGAAGTCAATGGGGAACTATACTCTGAATGTATACAGGGCTAGAATTGGATGATTTTAATACCTGAAAAAAACAAGCAGAAATATTTCAAATTGATAAAAAAATGAAAGGGTGAGTACTGTTCATCTGAATCTCCCAGTGCCTGATTCCCAGGCATAAAATTAGTGCATTAAAAATCCTGTTTTACACATGGAATTCACAGTAACGCTTATGAAGGGCTCAGGTGATGATAATGTTAAAAGTTGTACCAGAACTTGTCTGTGCAACTTTAAAACCGAAATTTCCTCTCTCAGGAATGACAGACTTTGAAAGCCCCTACGTTTGTGTGTGTTATGTAATAAATTGCATTGCAACTTGATATAAAACAAGCAGTGCAATGTCCTTAAATTTTGGTGCCAAGCAACAGCTATAATTTCAGAGTCTTGGTGGAAAGAGGACCTTTGGGTTATACAAACGACACAATTAAACATGTCCCGGCGTGTTCCTGGGCACAGAGGCCAGTGGTGAGGAACAGTTTGCAGCTTGGGTTGTAAATCCTCTTCACTTCCAAGGCAGGGGTGAAGCACACACGTTGCTTATTGCATGCAAACCCAGGTGTGGATGTGTATCCTCTGGAATTGCACCTCGGCCTCTTTTAAGGTGGTGCTGGCTGGCATGGGCTGAAACAGTGTCAGGGAAAGTTGGATCTGTCTGTTGGGGCAGACAACTGCACTCCCGCACCCAGGACTGTGCCCTCTCGCTGTTGGTGCACTCACCTTGATGTAACCTCGATGTCTAATTGACTCAGGTCCTGGTGGTCTGACCAGGTAGTCATCCTTTAGCTTCAGTGAAGATGTTGCGGTTCTCTGGTTGACTTAGTTAATACAAAATTATTGTCTGGAAAATCCTTTCCGTATGCTTACGTGTCTTCTGGTCGTGCAAATTAGTGGCACAGGTAGGGCAAAATATAAAATAACCATTGAGAGCCATACTGGACCTGAGATACAGTGTGAGGTGATCAGCACCACCAAATAGCATTGACATACTCTCAGAAGCACAGAAGTGGTTTATATTTACACATTCCAAGTGTGTAGCTTGCAGGTACTCCTTGCTTTTACCCCATAGTGAATTCTGACTTCTTCATGTAATTTCGTCTCCTTCTTCCTAAGGGGGAAAGGAAAACCCAATGCGCCTTAATAGCAAGTACCTGTGACTGGGAAAAAGAGTGTGCCTGGAATGAAGGCTTTTCCTCCCGAGCCACTCCTGTAGAGTGGTCTGAAGAAGACCTTGCTGAGCTGCCTGCTCCTCCTGCTGCTGAAGCACTCCCTCGGTGTTACCTCCGCTGCTGGACAGCATGGGGAAAAAATGAAACACCAGAAGTGGTTCACGAGTGACTTTGGGCTGTTCGTGACTGTGTGAGGCCACAGGCAGGCCCTGTGGGGTCTACAGGAGGGCTGGTTCTGTGATGCCCCACAGCTGCTCCAGAGGGGAACGGGGCATCCGCTCATGTCCCTCTAACTGCGTTATCGCCTCGTGGAGGATTACATATTCCAAATCAAATTCAGGACGTAAATGGATTTTGGTGAGGTAATTCTCTTGTTTCCAAACAGAAAACATAGGGAAAAGTGATGAAAGTTTGGGTTTGCTTTCAAATGTTAATATACTTAGCAACAATAAAGTTTAAAAGCTGAGTTATAAACTGAAAACAGAATCAAAAAGGCAGCGTTTTCCCCTCCAACTATATGCTTTGGAACCCGTAGAAAAAGCCCTTGTTGTGAGTTCCTCCTTCGAACTGCAGGAGTGGATTGAAGCAAATTTCTATGGCTGTGACGCCGGGGCAAGGGACACGCTGACCTTCCGAGGGTGACCCCCGAGCACTGGCTGGCTGGGGCAGACCCAAACCTCTGCCTTCCCCACAGCTGCCACCACTGACAATGGGCAGCTGGAGCACAGCCCTTGGCCCTGGCGGCCGGTGGTCAGAGTGGCATTAGGGATCAGCGGTGATAATCCCTCATCCCTGTGGAGAAGGGAGGAGGGCAAATGGAGGGGTTGGAGACGTTGTGACTTTCTCATACCAGAATACACTTTTTTTTTTCTTTACAAGACTGCAGCAGATATTTTTATTTCTGTTTTAGGAAAAAGAAATCTAGTTTTAGTAAGTGATGTGGCGTTGAAAAGAATAGAAAGTTGAGGCACGCTACAACTTTTCTTCAGAGCAAGTGATCTAGATCTAATCCCCTGTTTCATCTGAAAAAAACCACTTGCGTATCCGAACATAAGAGTAAATTAGCATGTGCCTATGAATACTAATGCCGCATAAACTCTACTTTAAGCCTTTAAAAATGAATAGCACCAAGATAACTAAATGGGAAGAGGCAAATTCAGAAAGAGTATTAGCGTTGTCCTTAGGCACTTTGAAGAAAAACGTTTAACTTCATATCAAAAATATTAAAATAGGAAGCTTTGCAAGCTTGAAAGTGACTAACAAACCTTTGTGTCTAGGTTAATTCAGGACCCACATTTTTTACGCCAGAGAATAGATACCAAAGGTGCAATTGCATGTGCAACTCTGTGTGGGAGTTAATATTTTGTGCCGTTTAACCGAATCCAGACAGATAAAGGTTTGGCTACTTTTTTAAAGGGGGTAGAGGAAGCTTTCACTATAGTGAGTACTGCTTACACACTTTTTTGCAGATCTCTTGTGGATGGGCTCAGCAGCCTCATGGCGACCTAGTATGTATATAGGAAACAAGCTTTCACCTCCCTGTTTTCAAAACAGATCTGGAGGTGGAGGAGAGATTGCAAGGGTGTCCTAGATCAGAAAGGTCTGATGTAGTCACGGAACCATAGCTTCCCTAAAAGTAATGATTCCTCTTTACCCTTTGGAAGGCTGCTTAGGTAAAATTAGAGCAATGGGGGTTTTTTTCTCAGTGGGAATCATGATGACAGAAAAGTTCCAGAGCACATAATGAGGTAAAAAAGCACAGGAAATGTTACAGTCTCACGCTCCTGAAAGGAAAAATCTGGATTGCGATGAAAATCTTGTTGGGCATATAGAATCCATACTCTTACCAACTCTGACAGCCGTTGCATTTTAAGCAGAGAAAGGATGTGGAGGGGAAGAGAGGAATGGGAGCACAGAGAAGTGATGTCCCTTGTCTGAAGTCACCTAGCAAGTCAATAGCACAGGTAGGAATATAGAAATGTGGGTTTACCTTCATCCTTCCCTTCAGCTGTTTGAGATTCAGGACTATAATGACTGTTGTGATCCAGCACGAAGGAAGGTGACACTCCCATTGCTACTCAGGCATGATGCCGTGTGTTTTCCTTCCCTTCTCCTCATTCTCTGTGTTCTTTACGTGATCCATGTTGTTGTATGTTTGCTATTTTGGATAGGGTGATGCAAGAAAATTGTCATCTTGGGCACTGCTGAGTATCTTGGGAGTGACTGAGGCATTCATTCCTCTGGGCTGGTCCAGCACACCCCTCCCGCACTTACTTGCCGGAGTCTCCCAATCCTGTATGTGGCATTTGCTGTCTGTGTGCTTATGTGACTGAAGAAAAATAAACCCCACCAGTCCTGTTAGCTGGGTGTCATCGTTAACAGTGGAGAATGGCTGCATCTCTGTTACTGCAGGGGAGAATTGCACATCGCTGAGGTCAGGAGCCGTGTGAGTCGAATTTCAATGATCTGCAGTAAATGCTGAAACAGATGAAGAAACCCATCCAGAAGACTGTAGTGTAAACAACTGGGTTATCAAATTGTAGGAAAGGAGAAAAAGGAGGAATGTGTGTAGGAATTTGGAGTTGTGACATTGCAAGTGGCAACGTTATGTGCTCTGTCTCAATATTTTTTTGCTCCTCTGCAGTGTTTTGTGCCGTCGGTACCTGAGACATGAAGCTGCGTAACTAGTAGAGTTTAACAGGGGCCTGATTGCCCAGAACAGGAAAATCTGTCCTTAGAAAGAAGGGAGAAAAGAGATCTCTTTTTTTCCTCTCCTCCCTCAGGGCTTCACAAACAAGGCTAACAAGATGAGTCCCCTGCCAAAAAAACCAGTCCTGGTTGATATGCCGGCTTACTTGTCTTAAACCGCCCCTGAGACACTTAACCTGCTGGATTGCCTTTCTGCAGACACCTGCCTGGGCAGCAGCAGACTAAACAAACAGGGATTCTCAACTGCACAAAACTTGGCCCCTTTCAGCAGGGCTCCCATCTGTTAAAAAGCCATTGTCTGAGCAAGTGTTCAGCTAGCTGGGGAGGCAACGCTCTTGCATATTGAGCTGCCCCTGTCCCCCATAAAAGTCCTCTTTAGCATTTTCTTTTCTCCCCTGTTTCCATCGCCTGATTTATTCATTGGTTTCACCTCTTCTCCCCTCCCCCTGTGGTTCATAAGGAGGGCCTCGTTGTCTTCTGTACCTCGGGGGTCATGTCTTTTCAGTCACCAGGACAATACCCGCTGCTGGCATCTGCTTCCAGATCCAATCAGCCATATTGTGATCACATCCTGCCAGAGAATTGTTCCTTCTTTTGCTCGGCTTTGTTGCCAATTTCATGCCATGTATTGCTCCATGTTTTGTGCTTCATGAAGCTGTCACTGGCATAAAAGTGGCCTGACCAGGGTCGTAGTAAAAGGGGTGGGAATGAAACATCCACCGAAATGTTGAGCAGGCCACCCACGGGCCCCACGCACGCAGGCACACACACACACACACACGCAGGCAGGCATGCAGACATGCAGGCACATACACAGCATCCCACCCTGTGGAATTGTCATCCTGCTGAGCTGCTTTATGCTCTGCTGAAGGAGTGGAAACTTTGATGGGGAGCTGAGAGCTGTAACTTTTTTGTTTCCCCCTAGTAAAGATCAAAAGCAGGTAATTTTCTTGGTATTTCTGGAGGATCTTGGCTGCCTTATATCAGATGAGCTTTAATAAGCTCCGAGCATGAATCACAGAACTGGTTACTCAGGCAACTGAAAATGAGTCTGAGTTGTTAGTGGATGTCAGAGGGGAAAAAATACCCTTTAAAAAGAAATCTCATGGGAAAATTGCATCAGTGACACCCATCACTCCAGCCTCTTGCTTCCCATTCTGAAAGCCCTTCTGGAAATAACACCAGGGTCAGCTGAAAATTGTGACCATCCTCTTTGGCCTGTCTGGACTTGGATGTAGTTTGCTGAAGACTAAGTGTTAAGATGCTGTTAATATCCACAAGACAGGCACACAAGCCCAAATTGCTAAGCAGAAGAAGATGAGCCACCTCTGTGAAATCAAAAGTATGCTTGCATGATGGCAGAGAATTTGGCCCAGTATTTCGTATGGCTAAATGATTTCTTTCCTTGCAAAATACCTTCAAGTTAAACAAAAGTGAATTGCATGTTTGTTTAGACATAAGTAAATGGAGAGTGCAAACCTCTCTGCTTTGTTCTTGGTTTTGATTTATCTTTTTGCGTGTTCATTTGTTGTGGGTGTTTTTTGGTAATGTGATAAACTCATCTGATGCTCTCCTGAGTACCCCCAGCCTCCATTTGCTGAGCACTGGGAATATTTCTCATGTTTATTTCCTGCCTGTCAGAGCACCCAGTAAACCTTGGGGAAAGGGCTCATCCCTTCCAGAATACAAAGTGAGTCCAAGCAGGGTCAGGGGACTTCTCGGCTCTCCTTCAAAAGGGAAACTGATTCCCCATTTCCTTTCTTTTGGCTCGCTGTTGTCACTTGCATTCACACTGGGTACCACCTTCCCATGCTAATAACCCGATGGCAATCAATAGAGCTGTTCATGGAAGGCAGAGAAAGGAGAGGGAGATGCTCAGCCCCCTCTCTCTTTATGCCATGGTGCTTGACAAGTGGGTTGGGGAGCAGGGACAGGGCCATGCTTCCCAGGAGCGGATGCCAGGCACCAGGCAGCTCCCTGCACGCAGCCGGTGTGAGCTCCTCTCTGTGTGCAGGAACTTAGTTCTTCTCTGAGAGCCTGCTTCTCTCGGCCCAGTTTATACCATCTAATTACACAATAATCCCGATGAGGGCACCCCAAGTTCTCTTCAAAGGAGGAACACCTCTTATCAAGGTTTTGTGGACCCTGTGATCCTAATCCTCTGTCAGGGAAGCCAGTGGGCAATTAGGTGCAAAGGCAGAAAGGTTATGGTCTGTGAGTGTCTCCTCTGGAGTTGGTGCTTCTGAAGTAAAACCCTGGCAGTACTGAGAACTTCAATATCTTGGGATCCTCAGCCACAAGCTTCCCATCTGCAGAGACGTGCAAGCAGGAAGTGTGTGGGAGAGGAGAGGGAGAGGAGAGGAAGGGGAGAGGAAGAGGAGAGGACTCGTCCCCCTCTCAGTGCACTCGGAGGAGATGCCTTCGTGATTCTCACAGCCTCTCTGGAAAGTTTCCTGGTAGAGCCTATAATTCCTGCAGCAACCCGTGGTCCTCAGTGTGCACTCACAATCTCTTCTCCAGAAGTACCCGGCTTTTATTTATATTTAAAACTGAGCTTGAGCACTCAGTGAGAGAGGCAGTGGAAAGAGTAGGAAGGCAAGAGGCAGCTTTGTGAGAGTGTGTGTGTGTGCGAGCGCGTGTGTGGTGTGTGCATGCGTGCGTGTGTTAAACAATTTCATGGACATCTGTCATGCACAGTTAACTTTGCATTGCTGCATTTTAAGTTGTAGGCCCTGGCTTGGCCGTCAGTGATAAAGTAGCTGGCAGTTTTCAAAAAGCTGCTGGATAACAGAGCATGAATCATAAAACACACTACTGTGTAGCAATATCCAAGTTCATTCAATGCAATGAAACCATGCAGAGGACCTTTATTCCCGGCTAATTATGTGGAAACGCCTAAGACAATAAAGCATCTGGTGGTCTTTCTTCCCCATTTCAATTTTTCTCAATATTGTGACAGGAGAAAGCATTGTGCCTTTCCCAGGGTAGTTGCTGTGAAGAGGAGTAAAAGCAAGGGTCAGGGAAGAGCAAATAGATGAATTTATAACTTTCTTTTTATTTATTCCTTTCTCATTGTTTCTCTGGAGACTCTTCCTTCAGGGCTGTATTTTCAAACCACTATTCTCACTACATTCTGCCTGAATACTTTTTTTTTAATAATACCACCCAAACTGCCAGGCCCCTCTGTGTTCACTGTCTTTTTTCTCCTCTCTTCCCCAGATGCATCCAAGAGTTGAAATCCAAGTCTGTGATCTCTGCTGTGATCTCCTAGGTATTAAAACAGAACCAAAAAATTTAGAAACCTAGAAACAAGTAGTGTTTTCTGAACAGGGAGAGAAAGGGTTTGGTTCGCAGAGTGTTTTCAGTGAGTTTGGGGCTTCTTGTAACAGAGGATCCGCAACTCTGCTAGGCTCATTTTCTGTAAATGAAATGCAAATAAATTTCTAATTCAACAGTGAACACTCAGAAAATTTTAAATAAGCTCATAGCAAATTACTTCTGCATTACAATTTTTTTTTAGGCCATCAAATGACAACACCCTTTAAACTCTTTGTCCCCTGGCTCTCAGGCTATGGCATTCATCAGTGAATATTTTAAAAAATGTCTCCTAATTCTTTATTTCAGAACAAAGCACACAAGCTTGATTTTCACTAGAACACCCTCCTTGATCAGACTATAGAACCTTTTTTCCCTTGTGGGACCAAGGCTGTGAGGACAAAAGGAAACAAATTAACTGCATTCAGAGTATGGTACGAGGGGGTTTCGATTTTGAGAAAAGAATAAAAGAATTATTTCCCTAGTTGCTAATTAGGTGTCTGACTAAAAGTAATACCTTGTAAGTGTTAAAATAGGTTTGGTTTTGTTTGAATTATGATAGTAACTGTTGTCCTCTGACAAAAGTTGCAGGAAGAGTCTGATTTGGATCATTGCTCTGCTAAGACCCCACCTGCCTTGGCCAGATGTAGTGAGGCTACCTGGAGCTCCCTGCGTATGGAGTGACTGCTCTAAAGTGTTTCGTAAGTGCTAACAAGCAGACGCCCCAGGAGGCAGCTCATCTCCAAACCAAGACAAATCTTCCAGAGGGATGAAGAGTGAAGAAGCCTGAAAACTCAGCTTAGACCCATCTCTTCTTTTTTTTTTCTTTTTGCATTGCAGTATCATACAGAAATGACAACTCAGTGTTAAACAAGTTTAAATGAAGGAAATAATGAAACTGGAAAGAGAGAAAGGTAAACCATTTTCCTAACTGGCTAATACCTGGGATCTTTCCTCAAGAGTAAATATTCCTCAGATTTCAGACTGTATGCTCTGTTTTGGGCACTCTCCACTGCCACTGTGATATTTAAAGACTGTGCAGCCATCGGCAGTTTAGTTTCAAAATACACAGAAGTACTTTTCATCCTCATGCTTTAAGTATTTGCAATTTGTGCAGCACAGAATGAGGCTCAGCTTCACTGTGAGAAAATGAACACTCAGAAAAGAGCTGTGCTAGCAGAAACCAAAGACAACATTGAGACACAGAGAGGAGTATATTCGGACTAGGAAGATTTGTACGTACCATGGATTTAGGGGAAGTAGAGGTGGAAGTGTCAAGGAGGAACTCCTAATAGACCAAATGCATGGCCATGTGTGGAGTAAGCAGGAGATGCAGGAATGAATAAGAGGGAGTGTATCTGATGGGTGCAGCTCGAGGCTGAATTTCATCCACTGTCACAGTAAGGAAAAATTCTCATGGTGGTAGTGTACTCTTAACTCCTGAAAGGACATGACTACATTAAAACTCCTACCTCTGGGAAATATTTTAAGCACTATCTAAATTTTAAATAGGAATCCTGGGTCAGGGAGGGGCTGCAGTGTAGTTAAGATCACCAATTTATTGAGTACTGCACTCAAATTTCTGCTACTTGATCGCTTGCATTAAGTGTAGGTCAAATCGCTCTGTCCTTTCCTACGTTTTAGGTTTTCAGTAAACAAAATAATAATTATGGCCCTAGCTTTGACATCTAACAGTGAATGTTATCATTAATTTGCTTCTAATATTTCAGTTGCTTTGTTCAGTGAAAGAGTTTGTGATTGACAAATACACAGTCCTGTTACTAGCCTGCCTCCCCTTCACACACAGCACCCAACCAAAACAAGACTTGAAACATGAAGCAGAGAGAAACATAAAAAATAAAAAGGGGCAAGGCGAACAAAAAGCAGAAGCATGAGAAAATAGGCAGAAATCATCCGGTGAAACCCAAGGATTTGCCAGCTCTGCAGACAAATCAGACTTCTTTTCTTCCTCTCAGGCATTCATATAAACATCAAGATTTCTTCCACTCTCCTTTGCTCTTCAGAGTGACACTAGGGGACTTTTGATAAAGCCACAGGTTCATGTCGCACATCTGTCTTTTATTTGTTAGTGAGGGCAAACACTTGTGCAGGAGTTTTGCACTTTGGCAAAAATCAAATATGCTGTCTTCAATAAAATATTTAGTGTTCCCTTCCACTGTAAGGTTTACAAGCACCTGAAGATGTGGTGAATGTTTTACAGCCTTGAGTTCATGTAAAGCGGTGGAAACCATAATCTAGGATTGTCTAGGAAGAAAAGGTTGGAAAAAGGAAAAAAAAAAAGAGGTAAGTACATATGTTGAAAGCTGAACATATGCATATAAGAATGGAAAACAGCAATCTACACAAATATTCAATTCAATTTTAAATTGAAATGGTAATGTTCTGGAACTGCTAGAATTTCACAGCTGGCTGCAGCATGGTGAAATGTGTATATCTGAAAAGGTTGCATTTCCCAGTCGTGCTATGGACAAATATTCACCAATACCTGTGTTACGTAACAGGAGTTTCAGCATTAGAAGAGTGGGCAACAGATGCATGCTCAGAAATGCCAGCATACACTCAGAAATGTTTTTCTGACATCCCTAGAATTAGGAATTTCATGTCAGGAGGCTGTGACCACAAGTGACAGTCGTGCAGTGGAAAATGCAGGTGCACCGGGTTTTGTGTGGTTCCAGCAGCGTGCCGCGTGGGAGTGCATTTCTGCTAACAAACCCGTTACAGCCTCCCTGGAGAACTGAATCCTAAATGTGTTTCTGTTTCTGCTCTTATCCTCCCACTGCTCTCTCTGAACAGTTAAAAGATTTGGCTCATTCATCCCCTCCCTTTGCCTCCCAATCCACATCCTTCCCAGCAAGCAATTACTATTTGTTGCTATATAATTTTTTGTCAGATGGATTGTTGTCCTAATTACAGTCCCGGCCTGGGAGACTCGGGTGTAGGAATCGGTTTGTTTGCTAGAGTTGTCCTCAGGTGATTGTTTCATTGCAATACATTTATAAGGCTTTTTGAAGCCGCTCCAAAGGGAAATGAAAACTCCCCAGACCTGAGCCAAATGACATTATCTTCTTTCAGCGGGCTGAAGAAGGCAGTTTAGTCTTAATTATTTATGACTGAGGGTGTAGAATACCCCTCTGGTGATTACACATGTCTCACTTCCACAGGCAACCCTGTGACAGGCGGGATCACGTCGGGGCTCATTTAGGGCTACATGGCCCTGTATTCACTGATACCCTGTTACACAGCTCAGATTCCTGTTAGAGTTAACTCCTCTGTAACGCTGGGCAAACACAAGGCAAAGGACCGGTGGGAAGCCTGGTGAACATTCACACCTCTTGTCATAAACCAGGGTGAGGTTTCCCGTGGATGGGGTGGTTCTACTCTCACCAGCACTTGCTTTCTCTTGTGCTGTTGCCTTGGGACAATATCCAGGACAGCCAACCCTGCTTCAAAGCAGGTTGCAGACCCTGGGAAGCTTCCAGACCGAAACCACTGTGCCTTCCCTTTGTTGTTTACATTTTTGCATGCTGGATGGCATTGAAACGTGGCTCACCTGGCATCTTTTGTAGAAGTGGAAAGGGCTGTATGACAAACTGTTATTCTTAATCAGTGAAATGTGTCCAACAGCATGACCCACCATGGAACCAGGTAGAAGGTGGGCTGGAGGTCTGAGTGCCTCTTTGTGATCCAGATCTCCTGCCTGAGGCGGAGGTGCCACGAGTGACCACAGAACAAGTGCAGAGTGCCAGTCACAGCACACCCAGGCAGAGTAACAGCCCCTGCCTAGGCTGCCTGTGGCAGCACAGGGCTGACCTGCCCTCCAAGTGAGCTCTTCATCCATTCTTTCTAAATAACCAATTCAGCTGCAACTCAGAAGACACTGTGAGCCACAAGTTCAGTGGGTAAAAAAGGGAGATCATCCAGAGGTATCTGAGAGCCCAAGAATTCAGTTATTGACCATCTCCCCCAAGTATACAGCGCTGAGATGCTGAAAAGATGGGTTATTTGGTCTGTGCCAATCTCTGACGTTTTGCTTCCAGTCTCCGAGCTAGAATTACTTACAGAGCTGGTTTGGGTTTCAGTAAAATGTGATAAACATTATCAGTGTACTTGCCATCTACCTCCTGTCCAGGAAATGTTTGAATTATTCCCAACGTTATAAAGTCTGTAAGTGTTCAGTTTTACTGATCACTTTGATTTTGGCACCATGCACAGACCAAGGAGCCTTACAGTAACCTACAGAAACCCACCCAGTTCTGGAGGCCACTGACACAGCTCTGTCAGGTTACTGAATCATTGTATTTTGGGGTGGAGTATTTGTTTTGAGTATTTTGTTACATTTATATCACAAGGTAAATTTTTAGAAGGGATTTCAGATCTGCAAAGCTTACAACAGCACTAGCAGAGATCAGCAGCTCCTGCAGTCCTACAGGCAATGGAGAGTGGGCTTTTTAAAAAGAAAAGTATTTTTCAAGTAGAATTTTTAATTGATGGTTTTGAATAACTTAGTCCTTCCAGAAGTTGTCCAGAATGAAACTAAGGCATCTGAAATGGTTTTTTTTTCGTAGTCCTCTAGTAAATAAGCATACATTGGTTAAAAAAATAAGGTTAAACTGATACGAAATTGACACTGTTTTTGAGACAGAGGAATTAAAACTAAAACTATGCCTTCAGAAAGCCTTCTGAAATGCTGGAAGGGCACTGTTACGTTAGTGTAACATCCAGATGCTTCACAAATACACTGTGGAGAATAGCACCATGAATTATTATGTGTTTGAAGTTATCCAATGGAGATTTCTGTCAGGTTTTTTTAATGCCATAAAACTTTAGGTTTTTTTTTCTCCCTTTTTGGGGACTTCAATAGAAGTTCCTATGCAAAACCAGCACAGCTGTAGGAGTTTTGAAGGAAGCTTGCTATCATCTCAGCAGACAGGCTGCTGGCATGGATGAATTAGCACAGCTGCCGCCTATAATGTGATCTAATTCACATGGCCATCAAAAAAGGGCAGTTTCAGTTTGTTAACGTGTTACTTGAACAAGTGATTAAAAGACACAGTGAAGTTTAAACAGTGAACAGTTTCCCAGATTTTGGCTTTTTACAAGCAATTCATTACTTTCAGTATTGCTTTTGTATTCTTCCTCGTGTTAACTTTCTTGATTCCACCTTAATGGTTTGTTTTCATCTGGGCTTCAACAACTCTGCTGGATGCTACTCTTCTGTTTAGAAATGGGATTCCATATTACATCAGCCCTGTGATCCTGCTGCCCATGTGCTACTTGTGGGTAGAGACACAAACATGCTTTCAATCCAGCGTTTTATTTACAAGGAAATTTGGCCAAATTCCTCTGCTGCGAACGGAAAAAAAAAAATATCTCTAAACTGTTTTGGAAAGGAAGAGAGGGGATAAAAGCTCCCTGCTTTTTACACTGTTGAAACTTATGTTCACAGTTTTGGGAGGGGGAAAAAAAATGTAATCCCTGTGCCATGAAATCAAAGCAATGGGAAAAAGGAAGCCACTCTGGTATCTTTGCTTTCCAGCACTGAGAAATCTCCATCCTCACCCACAGGCAGCACGTTGTATGCACAGATGGATGGTGGCATGGCCCAATAGCATGGTCCTTTGTAAAGCAAAACTCTGCCAACTCCTGGGCCAAAAATCCCCCACAGGGTCCCTGATGAGGAAAATTTCCAATGGCAAGCAATAAGAACACAGGCAACAAAGGCCTTGGCAGAGCTGGGTACTGGCTGCTCCTTGTGGCTCTTCCAGGGCTGCTCCGGTTGCCAGCACGGTGCCAGCGGGGGCAATTGATGCCACCCAGATCTGTGCTGGCAGACTCCTAACACTCACCCATGCTGTCCAATGCCTCCAGGTCATGGAATAGCAGTGACATTCAATGGCAGTGATGTTTAGCCCTGCTTTTCATTCCAGCTGGGAGAAATGAGGGACTGAGGTGAGGACATTTGCTGCTGCTGCCCACAGCTCCAGGGGTCAGACAGGGGCATTTTTGTGGGGTGACTGAGGAGGGTTCATTTGCAGTGTTGTTTCACAAGAAATCCAAATCCAAATATTCCCTTCCAGTAGCCACGGAGGGTTGATGGGTGGGGACAGCAAAACAAAATCACTCTAAGAGAGATGGTAAGTGCAGTACCAGGTCTCAGATTCATTCAGCTTACCCACATCCACTGTGTCCACTTCATGTGTCCCCCAGTTTGTGTAACAGCTCAGCGAGCAGGTGAATCAAAATTTAGCCAAGTACTTTTGCTTTGTCTTATTACCTGGTGTGAACTTTTTGGATTAGTAACGCAGCAGAGACAATGCCAGTGTCAACAAACCAGGGAAGAGCTCGAATGACCCTCGCTCTAGAACTGTGTTTATAATGAACTCCTGGAGACAAGAACCAGTCCTTCCACTCTGACTTACAAACACAACACCAGAAGCGTGCAAACCAAATCCCGTTCTGCTGGCGAGGTGTTCAAACACAGGGTCTTGTCCTTAGTGGTGGGCTACCTGTGTCATTCAAGTCTGGAAATTTAAGATATTCCCAGTGGAAGCCAGAGGCTGGCATGTTCCCACACTCCCTTAGTGCAGGCTCACAGCTGTGCTGAGTTTTGCCTCTTCTAGAAATTCCTCCCATCCTTCCCCGGACAGCATCTTTCACAAAAGTGCTACTCTGGCTTGTGAGTGAAATGTGGGACAGCAAAACTGGCCTGGGCACTCATCAGGTAAGGTCAGATAGACCTCTGCCTGGGCTAGTGTGCCCCTCTTCACGGGTTTTGTGGGTGGCAGCCAGAGCTGCTGCTGACCAGGAGTTTGGGGAGAAGGGGGGTGAAAGAGGCCGTAGCTGTGTGACCTGTACCCTGGCAGATGGGAGCTCCAGGGACTCCGGGGTGCTGCAGAGATGCCCCCTCCACCTGGCCCTGCTGTGCCCAGAGACCCTCGTGGCTGGGGCTGCCCTGTGCTTCACAGCAGCTCCTGCACTGATTCTGTCTTCAGTCGGATAGTCCATAGTGAAACAACACATCACTGCAGCTTTTTCTCTCCAGACACAATGCTGGAGAGAAAATCATCGGGAAGAGGGTGGATCATTTGATGGGAAAGTTTTTGGCAGGAGTTTGTAACATTAATGTATTTGTTCATGTTGCTATTGCTGCTAAAATGTAGCTCCCCAAAGAATCTCAGCTGACATAACAATCTTTGTGTAATTGTGAGGCATTGCTCTCGCGTTTCTCTCATGTCTTCATTCTCTGCTGCTTAACCTCTTCACCCTCGCCCTCATCCTCGCCTTCTTCAGGCTTGTCTCCTGCTGCGTTGCTGCTAGAAATCACTCTGCTCTCACTCTGTCAGCTACTTACTTATTTCCAAATCACTTCCTTTATTTTACTTCTCAGATTCCTCCACTTGTACAGCGATATATCTGTCTGTGTGTGCTCTCCTACATTTTCCCTCCTGCTGGTTCTTTGACAATATTTCTATCCAAGGCTTGGGGATTATTTTGTGACACGTTCTGTCTTATTTGCTATAACAGATTTTGCATGGTCCTTTTCAGTTGTAAATACGTCGTCTTTGCTGCCTTTCTCTTCTGCAGACTTGACAAGACTTTCAAAGAGCTGTACTCAATTTGAAGAAAACTTCATATAAGCCTTCTCTATGGAACTTATTAATACAAAATTGTTTCATATATTCTGTTAAGGAGCTGTTTAGATATTTAATCCCTGCTGACCCACAGCCCAACATAGAGGCTGCTCCCAAATCCCATTTTCTCGGTGGCTGTTTCTGCGTTGCTAGTCCTGTGCCTGCACTAACACAGACAGCATTGGGAGGGGGAGCATACCAGCAGTGCTGGGAGAGAAGGACCCAGCTGTGGGGTGCTGCCTGCTGCTTCGTTTCTTCATTTTTTCATTCCTACCTCAGTTTCAAAGGAGAAAGCTCAAAAGGAGATTTGAGTTCTCCGCCACTCAGAGCTACAGCAGGATATGAGTGTAGCAGCAGAAAATGGCAGGCATACATGCACTGAATTGGTGTTTAAACACTGGAACCAGTTCCCTAATCTCTTCTCTGAATGGTGCCTGGATGAGCAGTGCTTTGGTACACATGGAGCTCCAGGCAGACTCTAGCCGTGTTAAATGACAGGAAACCTTCAGTGAGCAGCAGTCTCTGTCACCAGAAACCGAGCTCTGGGTCTGTGCCTGTGTTTGGATGACTTTGAGGAGAGAAAACCTTAGGTAGAGAGGGCTCTTTCCAGCCATTTCGAGGGTAGAAGTGTGTGGCTTTGAATGCATGAAAGTACAGGGACGGCTGGATACTGATTCCATGCAAGTTTGTGCAGGACGGGGCCTGAAACACAGCTGACCCCTGCGAGCAGAGCTTCCACTGTGTGGGAGATGCACAGCGGGCAACCTTCTGGGCCAGGAGATGCTAACCTCCGTCCTTGCCCCGGTTCTCTGGCGTTTGGGGCAGTAGGGGAGACTGCCCAGGGCAGGGAAAGAGGCTGAGAAACGAAATGAGGCACGAAGGCTGCACGAGAGTCTTTTATCAGGTACATCTTCGTTTTTCAAGTGCCTATCATATCACGCAAACTGCTCTTGAAGAGCCCTCCATTTACCCTCTCCCCTAATTAAATGTGCACTTCATTAATGTAAATTGGGGGTTTAATGCTCTTGTTGAAATTCTGAAGAAAGTGCTATGGCCTTGCGAAATGCTTAAGCATCATTGCAAATTAGATTAGGGACCAAGAAAGGCAGTAAAATTAGAATGATAATGGTTGATGTGGCTTCCTGACAGGCGTGACTATTCAGGGATCAATGGGATGGAGAACAGTTTCCCCCAGCCTAAAGCGAAAGGCAGGGACAGACGTCAGCCTACAGATGTGGCTTTTGGAAGCTCTTTCAATTAGTTTAATTTGGTAAATGGTGGGGATTTAGAGGCTCTTAGCCAGTCATACAAGACAAGAATACATTGAAATGTTTTTTCGCTTTTTAACATAAAATAGGATTGGCCACATTTGCATTTCTTAACGCCGGGGTGGGGAGGTGGAGGGGGAGGAGAGGGCTGGGAGGGGGTGGTGGTGGGTGGTTAACCAACTTGGGGCTTTAAAATGGAAATGCTGGCCCTGGAGCTCGTTTGGGAGCTCTCCCTGCCGCAGCCCCGGGCGGGGGTCGCTCCGGAGGGGCAGGGCAGGGGGTGCCGCGGACCTCCAGGGAGCGTCAATCGGCACAGCTCGGGAAACGCTGGGGATGGGGTGGGGGGGACAACACAGGTCCTTAAACACGGGGTGGGTTGTGATGGGGGCTTTCTCTGGGCCCCGCTGAACGGAGGCGGGTGCCCCCCGTCTCTCTCTCGGGGCTCCAAATCGGCACTGAGTTCCCCTTCTCGTACTCCTTTAATCGCGCTCTTTACCTCTGCAAGGTCGGGCAGGAGAAGGCAGCTGGAATCTGCAAACAGCGCTCCTTTTTGTGTGTCTGCCGGACCCAGGAGTTGGAGCTTGTTTTTTAATCCCCTCGCTGGATAGGCAATTGTAGTTAATGAGGTGGAAAACAAGTTCGACAGACAAGTGGCGCTGAGACTTGGCTGGGTTTGCTCGAGGAGGAGGTAAGAGGAGGGTGCTCCTGACTGAGGATTTCTTTACTATAAATGTGCAAATAAAAAAACCCCACCAAAGCAAAAGCCAGGAACATCAGCTTTTATGGAAAGCTAATGCCTCAGAAACAAATCAAATGGTGCAACGCTGTGCAGTGGTGCATAGGGTGACTCCGAGCGCTGCCTGCACGGAGCAGCCCCATTTAAGGGAGGTCCTCCCTCTCCCGTAAAGCTGAGCTTTCACTGTGAACCTGGCCACTTAACTGGGCTCCAGTAATATTCCCTAATCCTCTCTTGACAGAAAATAATTCACGTGCCGTGAGAGTATGTGTTTGCCAGAGGGAGAGACTCTGCTTACTAGGAAAGAGCAGTTTGGGATCCACAGGGTTGGGCAGTTCCTGGGTAGCGTAAGCCTTGCACAGGAGGAGGAGTAGAGCAGCACCCTAAATGAGATGGCTTCCCTTGTGACTTTAAGTACTCCTTAGCCACAGGAAAGCATCCTTGTTGAACCTCGGCAATTCAAAAATTAGGTTTGGGATGCTGACCGAGCCGTTGCTGATGGACTCATCTCCATCCCTGTTGGAACAGCATTGCAGTAATGCAGTATCAGATGCCAGGAGCTCTGGGTGTCAAATACCAAGCACCAGGCACAAAAGTAAAACACATTTGGTAACTCCTTCTCTACTCCAGCCAGTATAATGTGCAACTTTGCTCAGTGCTGGGCAGCTTCCCTGAAGCAGCCTATGAAATGACTGGGTTTTTCTTGCTGTGCATTCCAAAAGCAATCCCAGCTGTCTGTCCCAAGGAGGGGTGAGGCCTGCAACTTGAGCAACCAACTCCACAGAGCTCAGGATGGAGATGCCCTGTGAGCAGCAGATGAGAAGCTCCTGCAGAGCTTGGCAGGCCAGTGCCTTGTACGAGCTATTGCTACTGGTCTTTCAATTTCATTAGCACTAAATTCACCTTTACAAAAATTAAATTTTTAAAAACTGCTTGACTTGGCAAGGGCACCAGCTGAAAGATCAAGTTACTGTTTGTAAATGCCAGACATGAATTAATTTAGCAGTACACTTGTCCTGACTTTATGAGAACATATCCCGAATATTGACTTTTTCTTTCTTCAGTAAAACCTCTTTTCCTTTGATGGGTGAGGCCTCTGTCTGGTTGCAGTGGGCTGGTGTTGAGTCACTCTGAAACACTTTCAGTGTGCTGCTCATTTGGAAATGTGGACATGAGGTTGCTAGGTCTCTACTGCCGCCTGGAGAGCCTAGGTGAGAGAATTTAATGCTGCTTTTGGAAGATGAGTACTTCCAGTACATTCAGAGCAAACCTGAAAAGTGAGAGCTGTGTCATCTTTTAAACAGGGAGAGCGTAACATCATCAACTTTGAAAGAAAACTGGTTATCAGGTCTGGCTGCCAGCTACCCCAAAACTTTCTGCTGTGGAAGAGGGCAATGGCAGGCGTGCCTTGTTAACCTTAAAGGGGGTGGGAAATGTTTTAAAAGAGATGTGTCATTTTTAAAACAAGAAGACAGGCAGATGGACTCCTTGCAAGTCAGAGGAAGTGTCTGAAGGTGCTTTTTCTGTATGCCAGTTCACATCCTGAAAGCTGCAGCTATAGATCCAGAAACAAAACCAACAAACACAAAATAGGTAAAAGAAAAGAGCAGCCAGCTGGCAGAGCAGATGGAAAAATAACAGGGAAGGGGCTAGTTAACCTCAGGTCTTCTTTAGGCAATCGGGAAGTAGTTTGCTGCTCTGGGTCTCCCTGCACCCCTGTGGACAGCCCGCTGGGAAGCAGAGGTTTTCCCTGCTGTAAGGGCATGATTAGGTGTGGCCCTGTGGATCACTCTCACTTATTCAGCTGTTAAAGCAGCTTAAACCCTTATAAGAACATTAACATTTGGGTGCCAATACCAGCTTGACCTTTATTCATAAAGTGCAAAGAGTTGGAAGTACAACAGATTGGTTGCCGGTGATTGCCTTTTATGTGCAGTTTAGAGGCTTTGATTTCTCTCCCCTTTCTTCCTTTAATCTGACATCGCTGCCTTGAATATGTTTGTGCTCTAAGTAAACAGGGCCAGTGCAGGCCTCCCTTTTTGAAGAACTGTGTGTCTGTGTGAGACTGAGGTGGGGGGTGAGGTGACCTTAAAAACAAAAAGTTTGCCTTTGGAATTAGAGGGCTTAAGAATAGATGGAGGACACCAGGGTTGAATGGAGCTGTTCACAGATCTCGGAGTTGAGCTCCACATCAGTCCTCAGGAGCCCCAGCTATTCATTCCAAATACATGGGGAATGTGTACATGGGGAATGAGAATGTAAGGATTTATATTAACTCTCCCGGACTTTTGACTTCATGACACAGACAAGAGGGAAACTCCGAGTGGAGCACAACAAGGGTGAAGTGTCTGAAACAGTCACACCATCTTGTCCAACAGCCATCTGGTCCCCGTTGTGTTCTTGAGTTACTCCTGAGGTAGAAGAGATGCCCAAGACTGGGTATGGCTTTCTTATTTCTGGTGACATATTTCTGCCGTCTTTCTGTGATTTTCTTGTTTTTTACCCATTCTGCAGAGTGATAGAGTCAAATCATGGCTGACTGTTTTCCAGAAGCATGGAGGAGAACCTGAGAGAAAGAGAATAGAGGGAAATTATGTCTAATGTCTCAGCACCAACCAGCAGGCTGACACCATTAAAGTCATCATACAATTGGGACACCCTGGCCTTAATATCTCAAAAGTAGCAGCTTTCTGATAGCTTTGGTGAAGGTGGACCTACGAATTTCAGTGTTGTTTGGACACTTGGCTCTGATTTTGACACTCCCTTTAAGCTTTTAGTACTGGCTTAGACAGCTTTTTGATATTTTTGTTTATGGGATACTTGTCTTCCATAGATCCTGCAGTGCTTTGTCACCATCTGCTTTGTCAGAACAGAAGTTTTCCAACCACACTGTTTATGCATAAGTATAGCCTAGAGAACTGCTTAAAAAAAAAAAAAAAAACCAAAAACCACAACTGTCTTTTAGAGGTCATCCAGCTACGTCTGCAATGAGCCTGATGACTTGCCTTCGACGGAAATACCTTTTAAATTCATACGGTACTTCCATCTTCCTGGAGATCTGCTTGGCTTTCTGCTTAGACTGATGCTGCAGGGAAGCAACCTTTTCTATTCTGCTAAACTTTTTTCTAAACTTTCCTATTCCACATCCCCCAGCAGCGGGGTTAGTCTTGACTTCTCCAGGTGTTTGTGTGTCTTGGCCATTGTGTAAATGTCAGCAGACTTTATTCTGCCCTTGTCCTGTATGTCAGCCTACCCCGAGCCTTCTTGCCTTCTCCAGGATTTCAAACCCCTGCCCAAAGCATTCATTTCAGTAAAAGTGCTTTTTTTGTGCTGACAAAATATATCTTTATAGCAGAGGGAAGGCCTGAATGAACATTTCAAGTCTTACCTGTCACAAGCCATTAGCTGAATTGCTTAAAGAAATCCCCTGACAAGTGTAATTGCTGGTTTTGTGTTACAGAGCTTCATGATATTGCCCACAAGAAGAAATTCTTTTACAAAAGCCCCTTCTGTTTAATAAAGTAATTTGTTCCAGTTACAGTGATAATAAAATTGCTGAAATGAAACAGGATTGTTCAATGAGGACCTGAATCCAATTTGCTGTACTAGTACGATTACACTTTTATCTCTGTGTTTACTCATTTGTAGAATTGCTACCAGACTTTTTATATGCAATTAATGGGATTAATGGTTCCCAGTACAGGCAAGACAGAGCCCAGGAGCACAGCACCTCATTTCATGTGTCAAAGACACACCAGCCTTTTGCGGAGCGCTGCCTCGGGGTGTAATGCAGTGTAACATGCTGCTTTCCTCTCTGTTCTTTGCAACAGGTGGAGGGGATCTCATGGTATTTGATCTCGTCGTTGTTAGTTACTACATTTGTACCGCTGTAAGGTCAGAAGAGTTGCTTTTGTGTGGCTGCTAAGAACAGAAATTTATCTATGGTTCCTGGGGGGAAGGGTGGCATGACATGACCCCTGTCCTTTGAGTTCAAAACAACTATGAAACAATTGTTTCTTCATGCTTTTTTTCTTCTTCTTTGCAAGTCTAGAAATTACTCATTGAAGATTTGTGAGCCACGAAAAAGGATGATTTTTCACTTCATGGTGACTGAGGGAGTGCCCACAAAGATAGAGGTATCCTAACTTTTCTTTTTTAGAATTCTGCAGAGAGGAAGATGAAGGAGAAAACCCACAGAGCTGATGTGGCTCACGACTTATTATAGTGATGCCTCTGAACCTGATGCGGCCTGATGTTTCTTGGCTTCAGCTAAGACCAAATCTCCCCAGACCAAGGCATGTAGGCTAGTTGGTTTCACAGCTCACAAATGCAAATAACATTCCCCAGCTTTTTTTCCTCTGTTTCCTGGCACTCTTACAGCAATTCCAAACCAATCAGACTGGTATTTGAGCCTCTAAAACTGGCATTGTTTGAGACTTTGAGTAGAGAAAGCAACCAGTGATAGAGTACGTGAGCAGAGAAATGGTAGTTTATTTGCCCCTTAAAGCTTGCCATGAGGTGCGAGACCCAAATCCTCCATCAGTCACTTCAACCCAAGCACAAACATATTTAGCTCCTAATGAGGCAATGCAGGCATAGTCTGTGTGGCTATTAATATTCCCTTGCGTCCTCGTGGCACCAGTGCCGTGCTCACTGCTGCCCACACACAGAGCCAGAACCAGCGCTGCTCCAGAGAGCTGGCAGTGTTGGCAACAGCAGTCTAAGGATTTGCAGTCCTGGAGACAAACTGAGGGCCCCTCTGACATGTTACTAACTCAGGGATATAAGTGCTCTTCACTAAAAGCCGGAGAGATTAACTTGCTAGGTTTGACTAAAATGCCTGGACTGGCAGGGGGAAGAGCTTGCCAGCTTCCTTTGGGGCACCCCAGTCAGGATGGGATTTTTCAAGGGCCTGCAGGCAGCTCCCAGCTCTGGGGCCACAAGGCTGGATTCTGAGCTCAGGGTTCACAGCTGATGGTGGCCAAGTGGGTTTTGTGCATGTATTGGGCTATTTGGAAGAAGCTGCTCTTCAGAAGAAGGGTGTTCCTTGCTCCAGTTAGATGCTATTTTATTTAGTAAGGGAGATGGACATCAGAGTCGAACACTGGCATGTCTTTCATGCTAATTAAAAAAAAAAAGGCAGATAAAATTATACAACTTCTAAACCACTTGCGTCTTAACACAAAAAGAGCCAGTGTAGAAATGGTTTCATGGTGCAGTAGTGGAAAATACCAGGGAAACAGGGAAATCATTTACATAGTACTTATATTACATTAAATTTAGTCAGATGAAGTTTTAGAATGCAAGTGGCTGACATTTTCCCTTGATGGACTTTTGAGGCCATTTAAAGCCAGTGGGAGCCTATAGCTACAGTGGCTGGCTGGAATTCCTTTTGGTGCCAGCTTCCAGCTGCCTTTCGGTGAGAGCATTGCTGCTCTGTGTTGGGGTAAAGGAGAAACCTTGGCCCGATGCCTTGGGTGGCAGGAAGAACTACAGGCAGCGTTGTGGCTTAAGGCAGAGGCTTGGACACGTGGGTAGGGAATCAGGAGCAGAAACACCGAGTCTCCTGGTTGCTCCTGTGGCATTGTCTCTCCAGTGGAGTTCAGAGATGACTTGTGGCAGGGGATCACTCTCTGCTGGAGTGGGTGACTGAGTGCCAGGTCAAGGTGCCTGAGGGGGAGTCTCTAGGTGGCTTGAGTAACATCTGCTCCGGTCCCACAGAGTTTTTCCCTCTGCAGTGGTGCTGCACTTACTCCAGGGATAGTCCTGGGTCACTTGAGAGTGGACTGTTTGGAGATCTCTATCAAATGCCAGATTTCTTGATGTGCTGCTCTGACCATTTGGTACCAGTTATCAAACGGATCCCGCACAGAGAGCTCCACGCTATCCAGGATATTTTCAGCGTCCTATGAAACCTGTCATGTGGGCACAAGCATCTGCTTTCTCTTCCTAAAACCCCGAGCTGCCTGTTTCCCATGGAAACAAGCTGAGGGGAGTGAGCAGTGACAGCCACTGAGTGTGGCTTCTGTTCTCTGCCTCCTCCTGTGTGCTGAGGGTGCTCCTCTGATGTGTGGAAGTTTCCCAGTGCAGAGTGTAGATACTTCTGAGCTCCTGGGGATTTCCAGCGTCCACAGCAGAATGCCTTCCAATCTTTGCGTGGGAGTTCTGTATCTCCCCAAAGTCCTCACCATCTTGCAAAGAGCTTTGGGTACTGATTAAGCTGATAATAGAATGAATAATAAGTGCTAGCCCAGTTCTCAGCTGCCAGCCTTCTTGACAGTCTTTGTTGGACTGCAGTCAGCTTACAAACCCTAGAGCAATAGATTATCCACCGTAAACTGTTATGTCTTCTGTACCTTGGCACTTTGTAAGGACTCTCACACAGCCCGCCTCAATCACTTTCAGTGTCCTGATCAAAGATTTCTGACTTATTTGAGCTAACTACCAGTATTTTTCCCTTTAGTGCTGTAGCAGTGTCAGCTCTGAGAGTCGATACAATGCTGGTCTGTTTGCCAATGTGCTCATATATCATGCAGCTTCACCACTGAAATAAGGTGAATTTAGTCTTAAGAGGACTGTTGAATTTTATGTATGGTGTAATCCAGAACCCACCAATATTTTAAAAGAGACAGGGTCAGGGGGAGGAGATGTTTTGTGGACATCTATGTCCTGTGAATTCAGCTGCCTGAAAGGTCGAGCTTGTTTGGGATACTGCTGATAATTCTCTTGCAGTTCCCAGACCTTTGTGCCCTATGCTGACAGGTCAAAACACCGCCCCTCACCACCCCCAAGAACTCAGATATTTCTGGCGGTGGAGCAAGACCCAGCAGAAAGCGGGCTGGCAGAAGACAGCCTCCTCTGGGAGGGCCACACAAGGCTTGGGAAGGTTTGGGAAGCAGGTTTGGCTACACCACTGAACAAGGGTGCCAGGGCTGGGAAAGGGTTGCACACTGAGAAGCTTCAGTAAAGGAGTATCAGGCCCACTCTTGGGAGAAAAGTGTGGTTAGGGCACAGGACACCAGCCTGGGCACTTGCTGACTGGCTTATCCTTTCCATGATCACAATAAAATAAGGTTTTGCTGTATCTATTGCTGTTTTTTGTCGAGTGTCCAGAGGCAGTAACAACCACCAGGGCTCTGCTGTGCTCAGAGCTCTGTTAAAATGTAGTATAGGTTTGGGATTTTTTGAGGAAATTTATGTCCTTTTTAAAATGGATCAGGCAACGGGTGAGATGAGAAACAAAGCTGAGGAGGGCACATCCCCTGCCAGGCATCTGCTCAATGCCATAAATGTGAATAGCTATGAACCCTCTTGATCCCAGCCCTAGTGTAATACACACTACACCACACCTCCTTCATGGCGAGTGGGATAAAGAGGTACAACACTCCTTTTTAGTGATATTTCTGCTACACTGGTGTATTCACACTGTCAAAATGACTTTGAGGTTAAAAAGAAATGAAAGCTAGAAGTGACTGGATGTTTGCACGTCAAATCAGGAGGGCTTTGCCTCTGTTGTTAAGCAAGCAGTCTCTGGCATTAGACTGAGTTTCAGCAAGCTTGTGCATTCAGACTCAAGGACAAAACTCCACTGTCAGGAGTCCCTCTTGCTGTACCCAAACTGGGCCTTCTCTTTGCCTCCTGTGATATCCTCTGTTGCCCTGGGACACTTTGAAGAGAAAACAACGGTGGTGCACCCACAGCCCAGGTGTATGAGAGTCATGATCAGGCTGTAGTGCTGAGCCACATTAGGGAGCTGGAACCTGTTGCCAAGAATTAAGAGCATTTAGTTTGAGTATATTGGTGCCTTACTTGTTTTTTCCCCGCAAGCTGTTGGGGGCCTTACTTGGCCCCTTTAAGAACCCCCTCACTGTGGAGCAGCTCCTGGTCCCTTTGGCCAGACGTGGCAGGAATGGATGGGCTGTGAGCGGCGGGATCAATTGTAAAAAGTGGAATTAGTCATTCTAAATCATGCAGCTGTGGTCGAAGGGAGCTCTTCTAAAAATCATTAAACAATCATGTATTCCTATTGATTTATTCAAAATACCTTGAGGGAAAGCAGATTAAACACAAGGTAAAAGTAAACTAATGCAGATTAAATGGATGAAGGATGGGCCGATAGTTCCCTAGGTAGTTTTTTTACTAATGAGAGGAAAATTATATGTACCCTATTACCAGTATAAAAGGGTCTATTAGAGGTCTTTTGCTTGACATATTTATGTATTTCAAATACTAAGTAGCACAGTGAATTAGGTTTACTCTGGACATTTGTTATTTTTATTGCATCTCCAAGTGATAAACAGGGCTTTCTCTTCAGGGCAGCACACTGCTTTGCTCAGGAGGCACAACCCTATCTGCATAGCGAAATGCTGAGATGACAATTGCATTTTGGATGACATTTATTAGCGATCCAAGTGCAGTTTTATGCCCACTTCTGAGGATCACAGCCAGTGTTTAAACTGAGGGGTGCAGGTATAGGTCAGTATTTGCAACCACCATCACCCCATCTCCTTTCCACTTCATCCTCCCATGCTGCTGCTTTTGAATGGCATTCATCCAGAAGCCTTGGGAGGACTGGGGTGACACATTCACTGTTCCACTCATTGCTGTCTGTCATGCACTTGCAGCAGTGTCCTGAGGACAGCAACACTGCAGGGAAGAAGATTTTGTTAAAATACAGTAGAGTTCTCATCTCAGATGTGCTTGCTCAGATGTTCTTGCTGCTTGTGTTCAAGAGGAGCAAGTCCACATCCTGGAGACAGCCACATCCAACACAATTGGAAACAGGGCAATCATACGAGATGCAATGAAGTTCCAGTTTAAATTTAGGGCAAGAATCCTCACTTTTGGTTTAAAGAAGTGTCTGAGTGTGGTAGACTCAACCACATGGAGTATTAAATGCCAGGAGTCACTTTCACGATTTTGCAGAAGCTCAGAATCAGAAACTGTAACACTGCTTTCTCCTGCAGAGAAGGATAAGATTGGTGACCTCAGCCTTCTTGCATTACACAAACTGCTTTTGGGTTTTCTGCAATGACTCTGGTAAGCAGTCATTTTCTAAAGGAGAAATCTCAGAGGAGATTAGTATTGTACAGGAAACAATGTTGCTGTGTTGAGAGATTCATTTGCAAAGCCAAATTGACATTACTGGGAAGAATAAATACATGACCTTTATTAAAGTGTATAGTGGATTACATGTTTGCCTATATATATGCAGAGCAGAATATGAAGGAATCATAATTAAGTAGATTATTTGTATACCTTACCCACTCTTGTAATTATTGCTCTTGTCAAATAATGTATCTAAACTAACCTACGAAACAAGACCTTGTCATGACAGACAGATAAAAAGTTCAAAAACACATTGATGGATAATTTCATTATATGCTGCACTTAATTAAAATATAGGTAGAAACCTGGAGGTATTAATTTACAGAACTTTAGGTTTAATATGTGCATAAACCACAGGCTATGGGCACTGTTATGGTCTTGTCAGTCAGTATAGAAATATTTGCTCCACAGTTACTGAAGGAAGTGTACAATACAAGTAGGCCTGAAGACGGGACGCACAAAGTTCAACTCGCTTGAGGAGTGGAAATGTTTGATTTCATTAGGTACTAATTACTCACCAGCACTGCTCTGACCATGTGGTGATTCTGAAGGTGGCGTTGGCATGTTTGGGAAGGGTCTCATGCTGGCTAGCATGAGTGTGGTGTGGAGGAAAATCCTGAGCTGTAAAAGTATTCTTCTGCCTTTTGGCAAGCGATGCCCTGTGCAGTTTTGCTAGCAAACAATTTCAGTGAGAGACCTTGTGGAAAGCTTCCACAGTTTGAACTCAGTTTGTGTTGAAAAGTGGTTAGGTTTTGGAAGTTTTTCTTCGAAACAAGAACCTCTGGGGTTTGAACACAGTGTGTCTGCTTCATAAAGTTCTCCTAATTAAAATATAGATATTGGCGTCAAGCACTGATAAGGATTTAGGGTAAATTGGTGGGTTCCTAGAATGAACAGCAATGGAGAAACAAGATGACACTGGTGTTCAGTCCAGCAGCAAGAGAGGAGTTGTCTCTGCATAGCTGTACTGGAAGCTGCTGCTTCGGCCAGCAGGTACCTGTGCAGGGAGAGCAGGGTGCTGCAGCTCTGGCTGGGCTCCCTGCTGCTGGGGCTTGCATCCCTCCCACACCCAGTAGTGCCTCCAGCACCTCCCAAGGCCATAATCCATTCCCCAGAGGCACAAAGCAGCTGCCTCTGGTTGCAGAGCAGAAGTGGGGCTCATGTGCCCGTGTTTCTGGATTTAACTGAAGTGATTAGATTGTTGATACCCATAAGGAAAGGGAGAGGTTGCCACCACACGGCAGGGGTCCAGTCTGCTGGAGAAGTGAATTCTGAGCTGCTGCAGCTTGTGGGCTATTGTGTTATGCCAAACTCAAGCTGACTTCCTAAAATTTAAAGCTGGAACTGGACACTTTTGAGTTGTTCCATGAATGTTCAGTCATTTTTGTTGTGCACGGTGATGCTTTGTCAGACAGTCTGACACCCACTTTAGTCAACTAATTTTAATCAGGTTTATTTTTCCCTTGCTCACTTCTCAGGGCAGCATAGCCAAGTCCTGTCCCTTAGTCACAAGCAACTGAAGGGTGAATCTCAGTCTCTATTTCTATTACTTTTTTTCACCTGAAAATACTTTTCTTCAGAATCATGTTGTCCATAAGGAGATCTGTGCCTTGTTAACAACTTGGAGGTTTTGTTTCCGTTACTTTCCAAGTGCAAGGTCTATCTAGTATTAGTATGTAGAAGCACATATTGAAAACCAATTTTTGTTTACATATGCAAATGGTTGGTGTTTCTGGGCATTTAATGAACTGCAAAACATAACAAGTCTCTCTTTCCATGGACCAGGGAGTGCCCATGGTGGAACTTAGGGGCGGGAGAGCCGTGGCAGCAGTGAGATGTAATGGCAAAATACCTCGTGGTTTAAAACAAACTTTCAGATAAGCTACACCTATTGCCAGGTAAAGAAAAAAAAAGGCTAACAGCTTCACTGTGCAGCTGCAAGCAGTGAGCTAGCTGATAGACCCTGGTCCCACTCTGTTCCACAGGAAAAAACTCCAGCTGATTGCGTGTGTTTTGGTCCAGGTTTTCAGGAGGGAGGCTGAGCCCTCCCCACTGGCTCAGAGAATCAACCCCATTCACCACTGTTCCTTTTCAGAGGTCTACTGTTCACCTTCCCGTGGAAGATCTTGGAGCTGAAGAATGAACTCTTTCAAATTTCTTTTCTTAAGAGTTGATCCAACATTACCTGAGGGGGATTTGTGGGGGAGTGTAATTTAACTTTTTTGGACACTGTGTTCAGAACAGCAGAATTCAGTTTGAAATATTTTCAGATTTTGCTAACTATAGCTTTCCACGAAGTCCTAGCAGTAGGATCTTTTCCACTTAAATTCAACAGATATCATTTGATGTATTCATTTTTTTTAATATTCAGAACTATGCATAGGGAAATTGAGATGGTGGACTACAGGAACTCACCTACAAGAAGTTATAATCCTCTAAAGGGGATAGGTCAAGCCTTGGTGAGAATGGGCATTGCAATCACCTGCAGTAGATCTCCTCAGCCTGGTTCAAGATGCACTCAGCCCAGCAAGGAGCAAAAGGAATAACCTTTTGGAGACATCAACAGCAAGTAAAGTGCAGTGGCAGGCAGAAAGTGAAAGACGTTCAGGATGCCATCCTATCAAATATGAAAAATTGGCTTTCCTGGTGGAGAGGGAAGAGGTTCCTTGTGTTGTAACTCACTGCCAGACAAAAAGCAGTTGCACCTGGCATGTGAAGGTTTGCTTGAAATCCAAAAAAAAAGGCAAAATATTTTAAATTATTGACTTAATTACCTCTTGAAAAGGATTAATGTAGTCTAATTTTTATTTGGAAGAAAGGTTACTACAGTGTGATTTTTTAAAAAATAATTTATTGGTTTGTCAAATTGGAGATTTGTTTCCCTTGGCTGTTTCAGGAAGCTGTCTTGACTGCCAGAATCAGTTCAGCCTAGTTTTCTGTTCTGCAGGAAGATAAAACTGTAGAATTGTCAGACTTGATCAGAGCAGGCAGTCCATCTGATCAGCTATCCTGTCACCAGCTTACTCGAAAAATAAAGACAGGGTTTGTTTGTTGGTTTGGGTTTTTTCTTTTGCTGCTCCTTAGCATCTTCAAAGCCTCTCTGCTCTATAACTCTTACCTTGCTGTTCAGGCTGCCTGTAGTCAGAGCAGAGGGAGAGAAGTGTTTCCAGAAAACCAGTTCATCCCACCTTTGCTAGATATCAGTTCTTGGATAGGAATTCAGTCCCAAAACCTGGCTTCAGAAGCATAACTTAAAGTGATGATACCTGCATTAAAGGAATGAGGGAATAAATGTCAACCAAAGCTTGCCAAGTAACACTAAACAAAAAATAAACACCAGTTTGAGAGAGAGGAGGGAGAAAAGCTTCTGCAGTTAGAGCTTTGTACCTTGTACATGTCTGTCTTGAACGATTTCTGAGTCAGTAACAAATAGATATGATGAAATACAACCTGTCATCATGTTTGAACCACAAACTGTCTTTCCATTCACCTTTCCACTTGAGAGGAAAAGACCTGCATTTTTCCCCTCTCCCTATGTATATGGGGCACCATTTCAGTTCTTTGTCGGCATTGTGGTAGTGCAGCCCATAAACAAAGCCAGCTATAAGCCTGTGAAGAGATGGGAATTCCATCTGTAAGTGAAGTTGTTGCAAGACAATTCCCAACGGGTGAATTATGAAAGTAGAGAGGAGCCTCAGGAGCCACAAGCAAAACAAACTTTTCCCTACCTAACTTCATAAATGAGCAAGACATGGAAGCACAGAATGGCTTTTTAAGAAGTTGGTAGTAATCCACTGGGATTATGTGATCTCCATCTTACACAATGCACCACAAGAGACATTAGTAAAAAACTGCATTGTAACAAGGACGTACAAAACAAGCTGCATCATACAAAAATTCTCAGCTCTTGGTTCAGTGGTAGGAAAATAATAACCAGAATTAGTTGGAGACTGACTGTCCGAGAGCCCCTTTGAACCATTCCTTGTCCGTTTGCAAGGTCTGCTATGAATCAAGATCTTCACAACTGCTGGATATCCGCCTGAAAAACAAAATACACATTTAGTATGATCAGTATCATATATGTTTTTACACCAAGCAAACAGCACTGCTGGTTTCTCTAGCTTAGCGTACAGTCACTGGAAGAAAGCCGCTGTACGGTGAATTATTAGGGTACTTGGAAAGTGAGATTTGATTTGTGAGGGTTTATGTTATGCAGCATTTAGGCAAGCAATAATTCTGGATGCCCATGAGCTGTCAGGCCAGGTTCTTTCCTGGAAAAATGCCAAGCAAAGCTCATATTCATGTTTTGATGACATGAAATGCTTTGTGCCTTTTTGCCTGAGGCCCGATGTTTGTCACAGCCTAGACAGCAGTGACAAAAAACATGAAGCATGGGATTTTCATAAAGAGTGGTGGTATTTGTCAGTCGCTTGGATCCAGGGTATATTTGATGAGTTTAACCCTGTCCAGTTGATATGTTAGCATAGGTTGGTTTGATGCTTTTAAATTATTAAACATAGATGGATAATTTAAAATATTTTCTTGCAAAATACAATAGCTTTATCTGACACTGTTTTTCAAATCCGTCATCTTGATATTAATTAGAGAAACATAGGTCATCATCTTCCCTATTGAATAAAACAGGAATTCTGTCTTTTTAAATTTTGTTATGGCCAAGCCATGACCTTTGGCTGTTTATGATAAACAAGCAGACTTGTGTAAAATAACTATTGTCAATGAACTATGTTATCTGGCAGCACTGAACACACTCAGTGGATTAAAACTGAAAGTCTGTCGTGATCTGTGTGACTGACAATATCTCACTTCCTTCTCTTGGCTCCTTTTAATATGCAAGAAATCCCGGTACTGGGGATTGTTCTGCCAGCTGGGAATCTGTCCTGCAGCTTCAATGCCTGAGAGCTGTGTTTGGCAGACACTCTTCTGCATTCCACCTTCCTTGGGAGCAAAATAAAATTAAACATAATGCAAAGTCTATTTAACCACAAAATTGGCAAAATGAGGCTCACTGATGCAAATCATGACCCAGAGCCCTTGAGTGTGTGAGGATGTTCTCAGCAGATTTCAATGAATTTTGGATAAGGCCATCTGAGCTGTATGGTTTTGACTGCACTCACAGTTGTGTTTATGGAAGCTTCTTCCCTTCCACACAGTCTATTTTTCCATCCTGCTCTGACCCTGTAGCCTCTGTTTCAGTATCAGCTTCTGAGGTCCCTGTTCATTTTACAGCTTAGGAATGATGCCACCTCTGTACAGATAAGGGTCTCACCTGAGTTGTAAACCACAAACAAAATCCAGCCAGCATGAAAAATAAAACTTGCTTTCAGATAAAAACACCTTCAACAGTGACAAAGGAAGTACTGAAAAATTACTGGTGAGGCAAATTGCTTCTTGGATGAAGTGCTCTTACTTGAGAATTTGTCCTGTCACAAAAATCCTTTTCCAAATTCATCTCATGCCTCATATCTGAAGAATAGACAAGCATGCAAGAGGTCTTGCTATTTGACAGAGACAAAATTCTTTATACTCGCCTTCAGTTCTCATAATATCTTTAATTTTCTGCCTTTCACATTAATTCAACTTGCAAAATTTGTTATGCAGATGCAATGCAAACCACTGCAGCAGAGACCAAGCTGAACAAAAGTTCCAGCCAGAACCAAGTTATATTCCTCCTTCTCAATAGCAAAACTGTACAGAAAAACCTACAAACCCACCCTGACTCTGCCAGGTGAGCTGTGACACATCTGATTTCCCACCAGAAGAGGTCACTGCCCTTTCACCAGGAGTGTCTGCCCCAGCTGAGTTACTAGAGGCAGCCTGTGCTCCCAGGAACAGGAGTCACAGTGAGGTGAAGATGAGTTGTGCTGGATTGCCCGACTCTCATTCCCCCTCTCCTCTGCCCACATGCCGGATGTTTCCCTGAGAACAGGCACAAGGGATATTTGTTGTCATTTGAAGAGAAGGGCACCTCACTTGCCCTTATTTTCCTCTGTGTTGGCCAACTCTTCTGTAAAGTCAAGACAAGCAATTGCTGCAAGCTGTCACAGGCTGTTCTCCTCACCTGCATTGTATCCAAACAGGGAAACAAATCTCATCATCTTTCCAGCACAGGAAAAACAATATGAAAATTTGCAGGTGATTAAAAATCAGAAGACGGAATGTTGAGGACTGTAGCCAGCTCAAGAAAATTCAGTTCTGTTTAAGCAAGGCTATAAATTTTTATGTTCATTAAGTTTTAACACCTCCCAGTCTCACCTCAGTAGATTTCATTTTCTTGGAATAAATTGTTAGCATTTGTATAACTTTGACATGATGATTTTGGAGACTCTTTGAGAGATGGTTTTGCTTCAAAGCTCAAACAAGAGTGCTTGAGAGAATTTGGCTCAAAACATGGGTTTGTTTTTGTTTTGCCCTGTTTTTTTTTTTAATTGAATGTGCCTGCTGAGAACTCTGGCTTCCTGTACAAAAAACAAAATTGTGAGACACACAAGCTTTCCAAATCTCTCAGTATTCTCACCATTATCCAACTGGCACTCCTGAGGAGGAGGGTCTGATCATTTTATGTTCACATACAGAAAAACAGACAGAAGAAGATAACTGGACCAAGCTCAGGTAGTTCTAAACTAAAGAATGTTCTTTTGCTATGGTTTCTCTCTCTGCCTCTTGCCCTTACCAACTCATTTAGTCAGCTTGAATGCGGCATCCGACTGCTTGGCTTTCAGAAAGCCCACACACAACATCAGTTAGAGATTTTCCAAGTAAAATCCACTATCTCTTGGCCACTGAAATTATGTGGGAGACATAGGATGCAGTATAGGAATTACATTTTGCTGTGAGAGAAACAGAAACCATGTTCTTTGCTACCTGTGAATTCAGTTCCTCCCGTCACTGAAAAGAAAAAGTGGATCTTTGAATCTGTGCTGTGGTTCATCAAAACATATGATTCTGTTGAAGAAAATGAAATCAACTTTCCATTTCCTACTGGAAAGGGATCAACACCCACAGGACTTCTCCTAGGACCACCCTAGAGTGGTCAAAAATAGGAAGAAAGGGCCAAAACTCGCTCCAGATCGATACCTGCTTGTCTGCATGAAAAAGAACCAAGGAGAGATAAGGTGGTGTGAGTAAACTGTTACCATTTATCTGCAGGCATAACAGATGTGACAAACTGAAAACAGAGTGAAAATGAGCTGGATTCAACTAAAAATGCAGCAGTACTCCTGCTGCTGAGGAAGAACCTCAGAAGTGGGAATGTATCCCTAAATATCCCTCTTGTTGAGGGCATTGCTTGACACCAGTGCTGTAGGCAATGCTTTAGATCTTCTATGATATCAGGAGCTTTGTGGCTTTACTCTTTCCTACTTTGATTACCCACTCATAATTTTCCTTATTCTAGTAATGTGTCTGGACATTCCTTGCACTGAGAAACACTTTCCGACTCCTTTCTTCCAGCCTGCACCTAAGCCCTTTCCCTGCTTTCTCTCCCGGGCTCAATTACCTGCTGAGTTTGGGACAAACTACTTACAGAGCAAGGGAACACAGTATTCCTGTTACAAGGAAACCACAGAGCTACACACTTGGCTCTCTTCCTTGCCTTCCATTTCTCCTTGTCTTATGTGTATAAAACAAGTCAGTCTCCCAGCTCTGTGACAAGGATTAAGCGTAATAATAAGTGTTTAATGGTATGCCAGAAGAATGGGGTGCAGTCTTGGGGTGCTTCAATTAATCAGAATGCTGATTAGTAGTA